>MJUU01048251.1:0-12568 GCA_002080025.1 Modiolus philippinarum | reverse complement strand
GAGATACTCCTTAGTTTTAAACAAAATTTTGTAAAATTTAGATATTGCAAGATTCAATAAAGTCGATTTTCAGGTCAGCACCAAAGTACTGACTACTGGATTAGCGAATACCCTTGGGGACTAATAGTCCACCAGCAGAGGCATCGGCCCAGTGGTAATAAATAACAAATTACTGAAGTTACCGTTAATTCATTTTTTGCATATGTGCATTTTGACAACTTATGTCTCATCAGGGCAGATCATACTAAAACATTTGAAAGTCCATTTACCGAAAACCGTGTGAGAGCTGATAGAGAACAAATAAATGAAAGGATCTAAATAAAAAAGTTAAAATTCAGCTTATTACTGAGCTATGCATGAGGGAGATACTCCTTAGATTTAAGCAAAATTTTGTAAAATTTACCTTTTGCAATATTCAATAATGTCGAATTTTCGGGTCAGCACCGAAGTACTGACTACTGGGTTGGTGAATACCCTTGGGGACTAACAGTTCCCCAGCAGAGGCATCGGCCCAGTTGTAAAAAATAACAAAATACCGAAGTTAATGTTAATTTATTTTTTGCATATGTGCATTTAGACAACTTATGTCTCATCAGTGAAGATCAAACCAAAACATTTGGAAGTCCATTAACCGAAAAACGTGTGAAAGCTGATAGAGAACATATATACGAAAGGATCTAAATAGAAAAGCCAAACTTTAGCTGGGGACAGAGCTATACATGAGGGAGATCCACCTTAGTTTTAAACAAAATTTTATAAAATTTAGATATTGCAAGACTCAATAAAGTTGGATATTATTAGATATTTTCAGATATAAGTATCATTATTTTTGGATTAAGACATGTATTTTTGAGAAAAATAATATAACAAAGTTTTATATTATCATAAACTAGAATGGAGTAAACAGATTTATTGCGGGGTCTTCCAGATGCACCACTAAGCCACTTTCTAAGCTCCTTACTATTTTATTGACACATACACATTATATCCATTTGTACCATGCAGTGGCGCAAGTAGTTGCTGAGATTGGGTAGGGACGAGAGATTTTTCTAGTGGTTCAGAGCTTGTGTTACTGACAAATGGTAATGATTTTTAGTTTTTCTTGACAGGTTTTGAACTATGTTCGTTTCCTGCATTGTTTTTTGTCCCGACTGTTATCTTATTTGCTGTCCTAACTTTGTTGAGTCAGTTTTGTTGAGTTCCCTCTGACGGGATATTAAATCTGTGGATATTATACATCTACATAGATGTATAATATCCACAGATTTAACATAGTTCAAAACCNTTGATTTTTCTACTCTTTATACTACCCTGCCACACAATAAATTGAAAACAGTAATTTCGGATTTGATACATCAATGTTTCTGCACTAAAAACGGAGAACGCAGATACACTTATTTAGTAGTAGGGAAAGAATTTGGAGGCCGTGTTTTTCAACAGACAATCGGGATTCCCATGGGAACTAATTGCGCGCCACTTTTAGCTGATCTCTTCCTTTTTTCGTATGTATATATAGCATATATATGCATATATAGATTACACCTCTTTATCTCGATCATAACCATATTTTATCCACTCTCGGTAGTTAAATTTAAAGATTTTAGAATGCTCGGCAAGCCTTGCAATTAAAATTTAACTATCTCTAGTGGATAAAATATGGTAATGAACGCGATCTTGTGGTGCAATCTATATATGCATCTTATTCATGTAAGTGTTTTAGTCGTGTGCAGCGTTCAAGATCTTGCAAAAAATATTATAAACAGCTTTCATTCTGATTGTTTTAAAGAGATCTAGAAAAAATGAAAATTTACCTTTATTCAGTGTTGACAGGTCCAAGAAAAAAAGTTTGAAACTGATTTCCTTACCTGAAGAATCGATTAGCTATTTACACTTACAATCCGCCTAATTTGAACTTTTAGATTATTTCTTAGAAAGAAATATAGTGTCATATAAAACAATCCAATCTCGTTCGAAACATGGAAAAGAAAATTGGAATATTTACATGATGTGGTGCACATATGAAATATACGTTGCAATATATGACTTCAAGATGAAGAACAACAATACAAGCGTTGTTCCATTGCTTTGTTTTACCATGTTTTTGTAGAGACTTTGACTCATGTGCATTTACGCCATAACCTTTCACAGTAACTTCGGTATTTAGTTATTTGTTACCACTGTGTCGATGCCACTACTGGTGTACTGTTAGTCCCCGAGGGTATTCACCAGCCCAGTAGTCAGTACTTCGGTGCTGACCTGAAAGCCGATTTTTTAACCTTACAATATCTAAATATTTGTAAATTTTGTTGAAAACTAAGGAGTATCTCCTTCATGCAAAGATCTGTCCTTAACTGATTTTGGCTTTACATTTAGATGATATTGGTTATTTGTTCTCTATCAAACTTTAAACATCATGGATTTATTGTCTTCCAAAGTTTAGATCTGCACTGAAGAGACTTAAATTGTCGAAACAACGGCAGTAGAGTGCTGAAGGAATAAAGGAGTGAAATTTACAAAACATCGAAGTCCAAAGAGATGGCCAAAACGAGAACACAGAAAAAAAATGACGTTAGACACAAAACAATGACATTAGGCAGATACAAAACACAGAAATAGAAACGCGCATATGCAGAGGGTAAATTCAAAGTAACTTCGGTATTTAATAGTTATTTATTACGTATTCCTATTTTCAGTAAAACTAGTCAGGTTTTTGTACATGCTGTAATGATGTCATAAAATTACAGTAGAACAGTCTCATCAAAATAGATTTTCAGAAACAACTTATGTCTCTTCAGCGCAGATCAAATCAAAACATTTTGAAGATCATAAACCAAGGACGTCATATTAGATCCTTGACATATCAACACTATGATCCTTGACATATCAACACTATGACCCTTGACATATCAACACTATGACCCTTGACATATCAATACTATGATCCTTGACATATCAACACTATGATCCTTGACATATCAACACTATGATCCTTGACATATCAACACTATGATCCTTGACATACCAACACCATGAGTGTCTTAGCTCTTAATGTCGTCTTTTTATTTCAGTGCATTGTGGCTGTCTCGTGACCTTGCTCTCTCTTTGTTTTTCTGTGTTTGTACTGTTTTTGTCATGTCTTTGGACTTTGATTTTTGTAATCATCACTTCCCTTGTTCCTTTGGTATTCTACTGCCGTTGTTATCCATATTATGAACATCGTTGACACTGTTAATGATTTTGTTTTGTGATGTTTATTTGTTTTATTTTTATATATGTTGAATCTATATTAGCATGCTTTTGAGTTTTGCTTCAAGATTTTTTCCATTTCTGTTTTTGTGCTTACTGTTTGTCGAAGTGCCAAAAGGTAATTGTTAAGTTATTTGCTTCAGTGTTGGTTTGTCGAAGCATAAATAAGATTTCAGTCTTTGGGTTACAAGTTAATAGTTTTTAACCTGCTTTGCATAGCAATTTAATGCGTACATGTTCAACATATTCACAGATCTTACTTTCTCTCTGAAAATTGTTCATTTATTCTTTTATGTATAATAAACACCCTCTTTTTGTAGAGATGTTACTGGGGGAGATAAACATGTCATACGCTTCTAATTTCCATTCTGCTTCTTTATGGTAAATTTTTCTTCAGCTTTTAGCAAAAAATCCGTAATAGGTACGACATTATATTTTTTCAATCATATTTACAGTTTAAAATTCAATTATCTACCTACATTTGTGCTCATGAAATTAAGGTGCCCATTTGGTACAGTGCTTAAAATATTTAATCCTATTTCCTATATTACATTTTTCGTCAATTCGGGCTCATTATCATTAAAAATTGAACCCATATCATGACCACCTATAACAGTTTCTTCTACTAATTCAAAAAGGGATAGTTGACCCACATACACGTTATATCCATTTGTACCATGCAGTGGCGCAAGTAGTTGCTGAGATTGGGTAGGGACTAGAGATTTTTCTAGTGGTTCAGAGCTTGTGTTAGTGACAAATGGTAATGATTTTTAGTTTTTCTTGACAGGTTTTGAACTATGTTCGTTTCCTGCATTGTTTTTTGTCCCGACTGTTATTTGCTGTCCTAACTTTGTTGAGTCAGTTTTGTTGAGTTCCCTCTGACGGGATATTAAATCTGTGGATATTATACATCTACATAGATGTATAATATCCACAGATTTAACATAGTTCAAAACCTGTCAAGAAAAACAGTCATCAGTGAACAATTATCGGAATAACCGAGGAACCTATGGAAGAGGAAGACACCGGCAACAACATCAGGATGTGTGTTTTTCCTAGACTCTGAGGACAGAGTCCACTCGGAGAAGGGGAGAGTTGTCACGGTGTAAAAAGGGTATAATTTTACTCATATAATTTTAGGAGATCATTTTTTAAGCGCCTTTTAAAATCTTTCCTATATTCTTTTGTTTTTTTGTTTTGTTTTTGTTTTGACATTTCATAATAATTGCGTACAAGCTAATAGGGCCTGTAAGTCTCGTACAATTTTGGAACTTCCGGGATCAAAAATTGTTCCCGGAAGTTACATTTTAAACAGATATATGACGTTTCAAACAAAAATTTTAACGTCATAATCCTCAGACGTCATGTTTTGGCGGGAAACGTTTTCTAATTGCCTGTTTATCGTGGATTTTCGTGAGTCACATGACGAGACTTACAGACCCTATTAACCTTGTTATTCAATTCGTGTTACAACTACGTGTCACCATGTCAACTCTTGTCGAGTAACACTAATTTTATATATAAATTGGGACATTACAAACGGACATTACGTTGGATTACCGACAGGTGCAAATAGACGGTTACCGCATAGTAAAATATTGGAATTCCAATGAGTTACTTTTAAATAAGTGGATACCCGCATATAATTTGATTTTGGACTGTTTTATTTTGTTGACTTTTATGTATGCTATTTTTTCAGTTATTCAGTAGAATATTTATCTTTATTAGAATTATTTTATTTGAAAATCTACCTGCTAGTTCCCCCGTAATTTCACGTGACGACAATAAGAGAAGTAAAATGACCATGGATTTTTATTGGGTTTGTCTTAGGGTTAGAAAATGACATTTACCAATCAGTCACGCAATAGATCTTTCAAAATATTAATTTTGCATAGTACTGAAATAAACATTTCACTGACTTACAACCTGTCAAAGGCAGTTGCTGTTGAGTTGATTCCGGACACTGCCGCAATGGAAGTGGAGGTTTGGCTAGCAATAAAAACCGGTTTAACCCACCATTTCTTTTGTAAAACCTGTACCAAATAACTAAATACCGAAGTTACCAAAGTCAGGACCATTGCATTCTATAATTTTCCGATGAATTTCCTCCTGATTTGCCTTTTTGTCTCTTGGACTTTGGCTCCCGACAATTATGTTCGGTAATTTTGTCTTTGCACCCCCCATGTTTTGGGGGTTTTTATTTTAGATTTTCCCCTTTTCTATATTTTTGCTTGTAGTGTTTGTCGATGTATCAATAAGATTTGTGAAGGCATTAGTGTTAATGATTGGAATAGGACTATGTTGAAAGAAGAAGTACTAACTCTTACTTAATTGAGAGAAGCATAAGCAATAAAGGAATATGGAGTAAATGCACATGAGAAAAAATCTGTATAAATACATGGTAAAAACAGGCTTTTATTGTTGTTCTTCATATTGTTGCTAATACATTATCGGTTCTATAGTCTAAAAAATTGTGAAAACCTAATCAGAAATTGATGTCGTGACCTATTGTTATCACCACCATTAGTTTCATTGTCTACAATAATTGTGTCTAAAGTATTGAAAAAAGAAGAAAAATAAATGCTTGATTCACATCTGCAAAAAAACTGAATAATGATTTACAGAAAATGTGTACTAATTTTCGCTGTTTTCGTGGTTGACAAAAGACCACTAAAATTAGTACCCGCAAATATCTCAGAGACCAGGAGAAAGTACTAATATTTTCCTAAAACCTCGAAAATTGAGACCCGCGAACATGTCACAGTTCAAGAAACCGCGAAAATTAATTCATTTACAGTAGTTCAGGGATATATGTCAAAGGTGGAAGAATCGATGTCCTTCATGAAACTTAATAAAATCCCGACAAAGGGAAAAATTGCAACCAAAATTGAATTCTTCAAGTCTGTTACCTATTACTTGTTTACCGTATGATATTTCTTTAAATACAAAATGACCCTTTTTTCCCCTATTTTGGGAGGGAGGTTATGAATTGTAGTTGTACCAAATGCACTTTATGCTAGATTTTTTCTCCACTTCATTTTTGTCAAGTTTTTTCTATTAATTATTGCTCATCTTATATTTCTTCGTTTTTCCGACGTTGCCATTGTCCTTGGATTGTTCTTTTCAGACTGACGGTTCGGTTCTCACTTACATTGTCATCTATGGGGTTACTGTTTTCTCTAAATTTGTGGATCAAGTTGCATAAAAGCTGATCGTTACTTGTGATAGCAAGCTTTCAGATACTTTTTGCAACTCATTTATCTTAGTTTTTATAGTTGAATATATATGAGCTCATTGGTATGCATTACAGGCAAGAGATAGTTGTTGTTCGGAGCAATTAACTTCTGTCAGACACTTACAAAGGTTAACGTTACAGAGTTTAAATTTTAGAATTTTCCATCAAATCGATAAGCGTATCCCTTCGTACAAAATGGGTGTCTTAAAAGAAGCAGGAGATGCTTACTCTACCGGTGCACCTTATCCCACCCATGTTTTAAATTGTCCGCGTTGTTCATCTGTATGTATGTTTTCATTTTTCTTTTCTGCTTCGTACTCGTGTGGTGTCCTTGTTTCTTGGTGTTTCCGATATTACCGTTGTTCCTGTATTGTACGTTTTTAGATTGACGGTTCGGTTCTTACCTACTTTACTCTTCTGTCCCGGCTTTCTAAATTTACCATTACTGTAAAAGAATATTAAGTTAACTCGTGTACTTAAAGATTTTAATATATTTTCACTTCTTGTCTTCTAATAACAAAATACCGAGGTTACTGAGAATCTAGGTTTCGCATATATGCATTTCGACAACTTATTTCTCATCAGCACAGATAAAATCAAAACATTTGGAAATCCATGAACCGAAATATTTGTAAAAGCAGATAGAGAACAAATTACAAATAGTATCTAAATAGGAAAGCCAAAATCGGCTTTTTTTCTTCACTGCAGAAACTTTAAAATTTGTGAAGAACTAATATTGACCACAATTTCAGATTTGTTTGATTACACTATAAAAGGATGTTTACAGTTTCATTAACACGTGATATATTCTTCAAGAAATTTCTATCATCTAAATGTACATTTTGGTTTATAACAAAAAAAAAAAAACAGAATAATTTATCTGAAGTTCAAAATACTACACATTTGACCGAATTCTGAAATAAAATTAAAAAGACTGAGAATGCATACGTTATCTATAAATATAAAAGAGTGAAATATTTCAAGAACTTTTGTTTTAATTAGTTTTATGATTTCAATTTCTATCATCGAATCTCCAATCTGTCTTACTTATGTGCTATACCTTCAACCTTGTGTCGGACTTTTATCTACAGTCTCGACCTTATCTGTCCTGATCTGAAAAGTTCTTAATGTTACATACATAACAGGAAAGGAGAACATTTAGACAAAGGTAAGTAAAATTGATTAAATTGTATAACGTCTGAAATATTTTACGAAAGGCCGATTTCACAAAATGTCCTTTGATTAGAATGAGTGAACGTTTGTGAAAATACCTCGAGCAATATACGAATGTTTTATCGAACTCCTGTAAGGATTCGTATACAGTCAGTTATTGCTCTACTGTTAAGACCCTGAAATTCCTATATTTGTATACTGTAAGCATATACAAAAGGTTGTCAGAAAGGCCTTCGTTAAACTGATATTTACTGCAACGACGATATTATGTTTCTGTACTTTGTACATGGCATGATAGGGTGGGACTTAAGGTAAACTGAATTTCTGAAAAATATCTATACCGGTAAACCAAGTCTCTATCTTGATTATATATAAATGTAATACATCATTTGACATGATTGAGCGTGGCTTATTTGTCCTCACGATACTACCAATATGCAAAGTACCCTCACAGGTATGAGCCAGGCCCTTCCTCTAAAAGTGCTATAATATTACAAAACATTAATATTTTTTTTGCATACTGACGTATAAGAATGAAAACATTAATAAATAAAGGGATATAAAAATTGGGATTTTTTTTCAAAGTGCGACAAAGACAAATAAAGTCTAGTAGTAAAACACGCTAGTTCAGATCCATAGGCCCTATGTTAAAGTCCTTCGATTTTTCCCTCCGATTGGGAGGGACTTTTTTACCAAGTGACAAGCTGCTGTCGAAGTCTTTTTGACGAGGTGCTAATGTACTTTAGTGTGTCATTGACCTTCTGACCTCGTCCTGTATATCTCGCCTTTGGCTCTACCCTTCTTCTGTTTAAGATGCCTTCATTTGTGAAGCTATCGTACTGCCCTGTGTAAGATGCTTTCATCGGTTTTATCTTTGATCTAATCCCTAACCCTACCTTAAACTTTTATTTTGACCTATAGTCTTCAGTCTTCTGGTGTTCTCGTTTTTGCCTTCTCTGTGGACTTTGGTTTCTGTAATTTTGCGCTATGTATTCTATTGTCTTTGTTTTATTATATTACCCTAATCCTTTATGTTAGCTCTAACCATGACCATAATCTGACCCCAATCATTGTGTTTTATATGTCGTGTTCTCTAAACTATATCCTAACTTCTAAGTTTCCATCCTAACCTTAGTCATTTGGTGTTTGTATGCATTATGTTGTGTTCCTTAAGTCATTATACATTCGTTTCTTGATTTTGTTGTCTTTTGTTTATGACTAACTCTAACTATTCGTTGTTCTAATTTTTTCTGTTTCTCTGTTTATAGTTACTTTTCTTTTTTGAATGCTTTTCTTATTTTTAACTTTTTTATTTTCCTTATCCAACCTCTAACCCTAACCTTTTTTTTTTAAGATAAATAACAATTTATTGCACTTTCTTGTTGTTATAATTCCCCTTGATGGTACAACGATCCCATCAAGGTTCTTCCCTGTGGTGTTAATCGCCACACTAAACCAGGGGATTTAGCTGACGAAATTATAATAACTGTTAAATAATACAGACAAATAATTTACAAATCACAAAGTTAAACCTTATCGGAATGAGTTCTTATCTGTACCTGCAGAGTTTTTTAAATTTAACATTGATTTATTTACTTCCGTGTAACGGTACATGTAAATCAAAAGTAAACAAATAACACATGGATTTATTATATTTCGGTAAGTGAAATATTATTAGAAGGAAGAGAGACAAATTTCAAAGCACTTGTTAAAAGGCCCAAGCTTTAGAAAAAGTTAAACTAAGTATTGGTTCACTCTTTTAATAAGAGCGTCAATCTTACCCCCCTTCTCTGCATACTGCAGCATTTCATATCGCCATAAAAATTCTTTCTTAAAGAGTGAGAATAGATCAATTGTCTTTGTTTTTTGTTCTGATAAATAGTACCCTTTGTGGATAGTAAACAGTATTATAGTCAGTATATAATTAATATTATCATAATTATTGTCATATATTTTATATCCAAATACCAGATTATCAAGTGATATAATATGATGCCCAATTCTAAGCGTATCTAGTAACAAATTAATTTTTCCCCAGAATATGTCTAGATATTTGCATGAGATAAAAAAATGCTTATAATCTTCTTTTATATTACAAAATTGACAGTTTGGACTATCAGTTATTCGCCATTTAAAAAGCAACTCTTTACATGGAAGTATAAAATGGAGCAATTTCCACCTGAACATTTTAAGTTTGTTTTCTTTTAAATATTTGAAAACAAAATACAACATTTGTTTAATTTTCATTATAGTATTCTCTTTTCCAATTACCCTATTGCATTTACTAAAACCAATTGGTATTTCTTTACTTCTTTCAATCATTATGTTGTAAATTTGTTTTGAATTTAAAATATCTAAAAGTAGGGATTTATTCTTTTGGTTTTGTATACAAAGTTCTGATATCATTAAAACTTGGGTTTTTATTGAATCCTCATTTTGCAGTAATTCAAGCCACTGCTTTGGTATGGCTTTGATTAATCTTGTGTATTCAGAGAACCAATTTCCTAACCTTAGTTGCTATGACAACTTTATTTTTTTTTTTTGTTTCTTCAAAGTTTGTTTTGCTTTGGTTTTTTTTTTGTTGTTGATGTTTTTTATTTGCATATTTATTTATTCATTCATATTTGTTAATTTTTATTTATTCATTTTTTTTATTTTGGTTTTTGTTGTTTTGTTCTTTGTTAGATCTTCTAAGCGTATTCTTCTTTTAGGCATTGAAATAAACAACAGAATATTAACATATATACATTTTATTATCTCCGTCATTAGATAGTCACGGGTCGGAGTGCCACATGCTATCTTTACAGTGTTTAATATCCATAAGGTAATGTACAATAATCAGTCATGATGATTCTTTTGTCAAACACTAGTCTATGATCTTTACTTTGATGGATAGATAGTAATCTTTTCTGGTCTCTAATAATTTTAAAATCATCGGTAACGGTCTTCACATCGTCTCTTCTATTAGTGACCATATGTTTTAAGGTATCAAAGTTGATGATCAGCGAGTTCATGTAGTTAAGGCTGATTCCTCGCACTTTAGATATTGTGGTATTCATGTATGACTAACTTGTAAGCGTAGAGATACTACGAGAACGAAAACGGAAAATATGTGTTAGAGTTCAATGGAAAGTTCTGGCATGGATGTTTACACTGTTATACTGCTACCACCTTAAATCCCGTCAACGGTATGACCATGAGCGACTTACATCAACGTACTATGGAAAAGAAACGCTATTTAGAAGATCAAGGTTATATCTACATAGGTAAATGGGAATGCGAGTTTGATAAAGAGGTTCAAGACAATAATGAGTTAAGACACTTTCTTCAACAATCCCAGCTGATCACTCCTTTGGAACCAAGAGATGCTTTTTTTGGTGGAAGAACGGAAGCCTTTACGCTGTACAAAGATACGTCGAATGGTGGATCCATTGATTATTACGATGTGACGTTGTTATATCCTTACATTAATAAAACCGGTAAAAACCCTATTGGACATCCACACATCATCACCGAAAACTTCACTGATATTCAACACTACGAAGGATTGATCAAATGCCAAGCGATCCCACCCAGAGGACTCTACATTCCAGTGTTACCGGCGAAGATCAACAACAAGTTATTATTTCCGTTATGTAAAACCTGTGCAGAATCGAATCAACAAACACCGTGTGAACATACCGATGATCAACGAGCACTGACTGGAACGTGGGTGACGGATGAAGTGAAAAAAGCTGTGGAAAAAGGATATATAATTCGACAGATCTATGAAGTGTGGCACTTCGAGACAGATCAATATGACCCCGTTTCAAAGGCCGGTGGTCTTTTCACCGAATATATCAATACTTTCCATAAAATGAAACAAGAAGCCAGTGGTTGGCCCGAGTGGTGTGACACCGAGGATAACAAGTTGAAGTATATTCGAAACTACCATGAAAAGGAGGGTATACTCCTGTACTATAATAACGTCAAGAAAAATCCTGGATTGAGATCATTAGCTAAACTCATGTTAAATAGCTTTTGGGGAAAACTCTGACAAAGAAGCAACTTACCCCAAATCAAATATGTATGTGAACCTGTTGACTATTTCGATATGTTTACCAGTGACCAAATTATCGTCATGAGTGTTTATCCCGTCAATGGTGAAATTTAGATACCAGTATAAAGAAGAGTTTGTGGAAGACTCCGAGAGTACTTATGTCGTCATTGCTGCTTATACAACCGCTCAAGCCCGTTTAAAATTGTACAGTTATTTGAGAAATTGGACAGGCGAGCCTTATACGCCGATACCGATTCTACTGTTTATGCATCTCAAACTGGAGAGTGGAAACCCGATTTAGGAGACTATTTAGGAGATCTCACGGATGAAGTACCTGATAACACAATTACAGAGTTTGTGACTGGAGGACCCAAAAACTACGCTTACAAGTTAGTCATACCCGATAATAACATGAATACCACCATATCTAAAGTGCGAGGAATCAGCCTTAACTACATGAACTCCCTGATCATCAACTTTGATCCCATAAAACATACGGTCACTAATAGAAAAGACGATGTGAAGACCGTTACCGATGACTTTAAAATTATTAGAGACCAGAAAAGATTACCATTTATCCATCAAAGTAAAGATTATAGACTAGTGTTTGACAAAAAAAATCATCATGACTGATTATTGTACATTACCTTATGGATATTAAACACTGTAAAGTTAGCATGTGGCACTCCGACCCGTGACTATCTAATGACGGAGATAATAAAATGTATATATGTTAATATTCTGTCGTTTATTTCAATGCCTAAAAGAAGAATACGCTTAGAAGATCTAACAAAGAACAAAACAACAAAAACCAAAATAAAAAAAAATGAATAAATAAAAATTAACAAATATGAATGAATAAATAAGTATGCAAA
>MJUU01048250.1:8886-19204 GCA_002080025.1 Modiolus philippinarum | reverse complement strand
GCGATAAATGCATGAGGCATTCGAGGCTATTTCCTACGGCATGCTGCCGGTGTGGAGCTCCAATAGCTCGCGGTAAGGCTTTGCACCGTATCCACCAAGAGATTATTGCCATGCCCAAATTCACTACCCTCTGGTCGGGCGTAAAAGTCCGGATGGTCTGGAGTACGATAATAAAATCGCGGGGAGGACGGAATTTTTCTGCTCCCCAAATGCATCGTCGCTTAGGGGCGTTCGTCCCATCGCCTCCAATTGCCCCATAGCGTTCGTCCAATCGCCTCCCATCGCCCCATAGCGTTCATCAAATCGCCTAGGGGCGTTCGTCCCATCACCTAGGGGCGATCGTCCCATCGCCTAGGGGCATTCGTTCCATCGCCTAGGGGCGTTCGTAATGCAATAAATAAAATGACGTTCATCAAGATCACCGATCCTAAGCAGCGTGAGGCGCTTGCTAGGGACCTGCAGGAGACCAAGCGTAGTATCCAGACTAGCAATATGCAGCGTCGTCTGGATAAGATGGGACTCAATCGTGACCTTTCCAAGACATTCAAGTCCGTCGTCGAGACGCAAAAGGAGACCATTTTCCAAATCACCAAAAAGATCGATGATCTCACCCTACCCGCCCCGTGCCTGCCGCCGATTACGACACCGACGACCCTCTACCCATCGGGCAAGCACTGACTACCAATTTCGGTCCGCGAGCAACCCATGATCTTCAGCTCGGTATGACTCCCAAATCCTATCATACCTTTGGATTACGAGAGGAAGACGGTGCCATCATGATCGGGAGTCTCCCCGTCACTTTCGACGGTGACGATATTATCCTCGACGGCGAGAGCTATAGGGGTACCGCCGGCCTATGGGAACTCATGATCATGAACATCCCGAACATGTCGAGGTGGACGGCCTGAATACCTATGGCGATATCCTACGATTATCGAGTGCCATGTACCAAGGCAATTCAGCAATCTCGCAGACCCCCAAGGCTAGCAAACACAAGAAGTGGAAGGAGATCGTCTCGTCTCCTCTATAAGCAAGATAAGTATGGGAGAGGGGTCTGAACAGTCTTTCTTTCCAACTGCTTCGACAAGTTGCTGGATCGCCGCGATCTTTGCGCCGCCGCCTACCAGGCTGGGAATAATGGGGTGCGGAACGAAATCCTCGACGCCATGAGGAAATCCAAGCATATCAGCAGGGAGGAGTACGAGAAGCTGCATCGAAAGCTGCTCTAAATAAATTAACGATGCCTTTAGTAGTGAATCACGGTTATCGCCGGAGATATGTAGTCGGTGGGGAGGATTATTCGATACCATCGCCAGTCTGGCCGGACGAGTATTCACCTCTTCCACCGCGAAGACGGTTGGAAGCAAGGCCGTGAGCGCCGCTTCCAATGCAGCCATCAAGGGCTTGGAGAAAGGAGCGACGAAGGCCGTAGACCACGTCGTTCATCGAGTGACCCGCAAAAAGAAGCCCTCAGCTCCGCCCAAAAAGAAACCCTCAGCAGCAGGCCCACCTCAATAATCTCATCTCGGGTGGAGGCATCGCAACCATCCACGACTTCGTACAGCGCTATAAATAAATATATGATGGATGATATGCTTACTATCACCGAAGGACTGACTTTTGACGAAAGCGTTCAGGAGTTCAGCATTGAGTCGCAGGATCTCTTCCTCCATCCCTCTTAGAACTACCTCTTGCTGGAAGGAAGGCTCCAGAAAAATGATGGGACAGCCTTTGCCGATGCCAACCTCATCTCCCTCATCAATAATCCAATGATGTACCTTTTCAAATCCATCAGCTACAAGCTTTCCGGGAAGACGATCGAGCATTTGAACGATCCGGGGGTCGCCACCACCATGATGGGCCTACTCACGTATCCAGACGATTTCTCCAAGTCCAATGGCCTCAACCAGCTATGGGTCAAGGATACCTCCCCCGCGCCCCGAATCTAAGATTTGTCGCGCGCAAGGCAAACGTTATCGCCAAGCCCGCCAATAAGGGGTTCTTCCCCTTCACCATCCCCTTGACGCATATCTTCGGCTTTGCCCAGGACTACGAAAAGCTGGTCTATGGATTCAAGCATGAGCCCACTGTCGTCCGCGCCTCGGATAATGACGCCATCTGGATGCTGCCAATATCAACGGTCCTGGCAAGATCATCCTCAGCAATATCTCCTGGTTCGTCCCCCACGTGATGCCCTCCGTCAACCAGAAGCTGCGGCTCTATAAGACCATCGAGAGCAAGGTGAAGCTATGCGATTCGATCGGCGCCACCGAAAGCCGTGAATTCATCTGGCGCCTCTCCACCCGAAACAGCCATGTAGGACCCCGATGTGTGATCGTCGCCTTCCAGACCGATAAGAGTAACGATCAAGAAGCCAACCCCGCCATCTTCGACCACTGCACGTGAATGATATCTGGGTCACTTTGAATTCCCAGAGATATCCTGCCGTGGGTTATCGTGCATCCTTCACGAATCATAAGATCTCCAGGCTCTATAAGGAGGCCGCCGATTTCCGCTATAAATTCTTCAATATGGATCATTTGGTAAGCAATCCCGGCATCACCCCCGCCGACTCCATCCCCTCTTCGACTGCACGAGAAGAAATTTTACGAGATGGCCCTCGTCAATCTGGAGACGTACTACTCCATCCCCGATATCCATGCCGGAAATAATTCCTTCCGCTTCTCCCCAGACGAAGGTGCCCACTGGTTTCCCATCAACCTGAGCACCGGCTCCTACGGCATCGATGATATCAATGATGAGATCCAGCGGCAAATGCGGCTCAGCAAACAAAAGGCTAAGATCCTTCTCGATGCCAACCGCGCGACTCTGAGAGCAACGCCCAGTCTCGCCAGAAGCTACCAAGTGAATTTTGATGTGCCCAATCGCCTGAATACGGTGCTTGGATTTGATCGCCGAACGTATATCTACGACCGGAGCACGAATGGATACGTGGAGAGTGAGCATATCGTCGATATCATCAGCATTAATAGCATCCTCGTGAATAGTGATATCATCCACGGCAGTTACGTCAACGGCACCCAGCAGTCCACCATTATAGTTTCTTTCCCGGGGTCGATCCGGGCATGAAGATCATCCAGACCCTTAAGAATCTGATCTACTTACCCGTGACCATGAAAACCACCAACCACATGCAAACCTACCTGACCGATCACGACGGTCGCCCAATCGATCTGCGAGGGGAGCATCTCGCCATTCGCTTCCATCTGCGTGAGGTATAAATAAATGGATTATCAAGAGTATGGTCTCAACTTGACGAAGGGTCAGGCAGAGAAGATCCAGCGTGCGGCAAAGAAGGGTTGCCCCGTGAGCGTCCAATTGCTGCATTCCAACCTATCTGGTGGGCATAAGATGCTCCTCACTCAGCGGCAGCTTCAGCACATCACCAAGCTCTTGCAGAGTGGTAAGGGGGTATGGTCTTGGAGATGAGCCCGAAGGAGGTGAGGCATAACGTAAAGGAAGGTGTATTTCTCCCCATGCTTGCAGGTCTCGCCTCTGCTGCGCTACCTATGCTAACTAAAACCGTGCTGCCTGCTTTGGATGTGGGTGACTTGAGCGGTTTGGGTAGTGCGGCCATCCAAAAAGCCGTGGGATCCGGATTATATCTCAAGAAAGGTGGAAAAGTATGCTGTGTGAAACCCAAGGGTCGTGATCTGCATCTCAGCCCAGGTACTTTGCCCAATACTTACGGTGATGGATTGTACTTGAAGAGTGGAATTTTCTGTCTCAAAGATCTCTGTTATATCATTAATAAATATATTAAGTAATATAGAGCTCATTGCACCCACTGACTCCTCTATCAATATTGAAATAGTCAGAGTATTTTTTTCATATTTAATAGCAGATTTTGTATCTTGATGTTGTTCTTTTATAGCATTAAAAAGTTTCCCCCTTTTCCTAGTCTTAGCTAATTTATATAATAAAGCTGAACGCCATACTGAATCGAACGCTTTTCTTAAGTCTATAAAACAGGCGTATATTTTCTTCTTCTCTTTGCGAATGTATTTATTATATAAATTAGCTAAGACTGGGATAGGGGGAAAGCTTTTTAATAATCAAGGTTTTTAGAATGAAAATACTATCTGAAGTTCTATGATTTGGACGAAAACAATCTGATTATTTGAAACATTATTTTCCATTAGCTTTATTAATCTATTATTCAGAATTTGATTAAAAACTTTTGCCAAACAATTTAAATTAAAATAATCCTTTATAATTATTTGGAATATTTTTATCTCCTGGTTTGTGAAGAGCTATTATAAAGGATTTTTCCAAGTTTTCTGGATACTTTCCAGTTTTTAGTATAAAGGCGAAGTGTACGTAATTCAACGCCTCTAGCGGATTGCGGGATTAATGACGTGCCTCGTTAGTAACGTCATGATTGAAAAATGGACGGCGTCGAAATGTTATCGAGATCAATGTTATCGTGATGGGTCTGTTTTCAATAGAAATGTATAAATGGTCAGTCCAGATATTTTAGAAATTGTCCAGACAGCATAATAAGACCGGTGAAAGATTTTGGAACTGTTAGTGCTGTTATATACTTTGAAATGTCAGGTTCATTACGGTGTTCATTTATTCGTACAGTATCGTATTGGTCGATAAAGATAGACACGAGGGAGAATACCAGATATTTATAAAATAGTGCATAATTTTCAATAACCAGTTGTAATAAAAGTCCTTTCTAATTTTAGCCGACTTTGAATCCTTCTCATTTGTAAGATTAAAAAAGGTTTGAGTGAATAAAAAAAACCCGCAAATATAAACCAGAGAAATAAAAGAAAAAGATGAATGTATCAATAAATATCGAAATTACTGCAAATTTAGTACCAAAGTTTCAGTAATTCTAAAGCCGAAGTTATTGTAAATTCAGTTCGGAAATTACTGTAAATACTGTCAATTCATTTCAGATATTACTGTTTGAATTTAGTACTTAAACCGTCCTGTAATTTTAGTACCATATATAGTTTTTGTAAATTTTGTAGCTAATTTTCTGTAAATTCAGCATGTTCTACCGATGTTACGTTGAATTTAATACCAACAGACAAAAGTTACTGCAAGTTTAGTATCGAATTACATTTTGTACAGAAGGTACAGTTCCACTGAAGTTGTACTGTATATTATTATTACAGTACGTTTTGTGAGAGGCGATTAAAATGAGCAAATCCCGAAATCCCGGACATTTTTTGCGAAAAGTGCCCCGGAAGATCGTATTTAAAAAAAAAACAAATTTTGCCAGTCCCGTTAATAAAATTACCATAAAATCACGATTTCACGGGTCTAAAAATGTCTCTTTCTTTGTCCTGATGACAATTTCATCCCGAATTCCTGGCCTCTAAAACAGGCCATCCGATTTCCCGAAGTTACAAATAGTTAATCCCAGCATCCCAAAAATGGTCTTGGCATCCCCTTTCTGTACCGAATTACTGTAATCTGGTAACGAAGTTACAAATACAGTTCGGAAATTACTGTTAATTTAGATATGAAATTTTTGTAAATTTAATTAGTAATTCAGTTCGGAAATTTAAGTTAATGTACTTCGGAAATTACTGTCAATTTAATTAGTACCTCTATAGTTCATCTTGATTTTGTGCCAAAGCTTTTGTAACCTCAATATTTACTATCACAATTGTGTTTAATTTAGTACCGAAGTTACCGTATATTTTAGGTTGTGGACAGGTGGGTGCCTTTCTCCTTACTCCCGCCCCATTCGGTCTCCTTTATCTCGCCCCTATCTCCTTTCTTACGGTCTCTTTTTTCTATGTCCACCCCCCCTTCAAATTGGTTCCAAAGGTATTTTGAATCTAGTATCGAAGGGTAGAGGGGTCTCATCCTGGAATCCCGGTTTTTTTTGTTTTTTTTGTTTTTTCTAAATCCCGAAATCCCGAACTACAAAGAAACTTAGAGACTGATGAAATCCCGAAGCACGGTGAATTTATTTCCCGAAATTCCGGGCTTAAAAGCATATAATCCCGACATCCCGAAAAAGGGCCGACCCACTCTAGTATCAAAGTAGTACCTGATATACATGTGCAGTTACCTTATTTTTGTGCTGGCTTTTTTCTCTTTGCTTTGGGGTGGTTAGTTTGTATACTGAACACAAAAAGTTTAGCAACAATTGGTGTGAATAAAAAGGGTCTATTTTTCAGGTATCAAATCTCAATTATTAAATTAGATTTAACATTTCTTAGCTTGATTTGAGTGCGACTAATCATTATCATTACGTCTGTCCATAAATTCTGAATATTGCATTAATTTTAAGCTAACTCGACCCAAAAAGAAAAACATTGAAAAGGGTGAGATGTGCAAAAAATGTCAAATTTTTCATTTTAATGCAACGAAAGCCGACAAAATGTTTTTGATTACCAGAATTGGTTATATAACGGTGATCACGAAGTGATCTCTGCACTTTTTTGCAAAAGATGAAAATCGCCTACGGGAAAAAAGTCCATGTTAATTTTCGGACCATAACTTGAAATGGATATCTTGTACACCCAATCTGACAAAATGAAGAATTTGTTATGGTTGAATTAAAGCAAATATCGGTTATTTTTAGCCGAGATCAGGATTAATCAGCATTTAAGCATTTTTGTTAAAATTTAAAACGGTTGAAAATGTGTTGCTAAACTTTTTGTTGTTGAGTATAATTATGTGTTAATTTTATTTTAGACAGCTATGAAAAAACTTACTTTGCATTGCAAAATATTCATCTTCTGCGTAGAAAATATTTCACGAAAGGATATGGAGTAAATGAACATGAGATCATAACACATATGTTAACTCCAACTGCAATAGTTTTAATGAGCTTTAGCAATGGACCCGGATCTGGAGAAATTCGATTGATTGATTGAATATTGTTTAACGTCTACTCAGCAATATTTCAGCTATATCAAGACGAGAACAAGTTTGTTGATAAATAATCACTTTGGGGTATGGAAAGGGCCATGGGACGGGAAATTCTGACTGCCACTGGAAAAGTAGGATGAAATCGTCAAGGGCGGGGAATTTAGCCATGTAGCCGATCACCTACGGACCACCCCAAAAAGAGCTTGCTACAAGGGTTCTTTAACGTGCAGGAAGCGTGGCATTTCTCCCAACACGTGGACCTGAGTTTACATCCCATCCGAAAGATGGGTTGTGTATTTATTAATCCCGCACAACCACGGAATGGGTCCTATTTCTATATCCCGGGACCCTCGGGGTCAGCCCCCGTTTAGGAGGGGTCACACCCCGCAAGCCGGAGATACTGGGTCCTATTTCTATATCCCGGGGTTCCCTCGGGGTCCTCTGTTAGGATGGCTCATACTCCAAGCTCAGAGGATGCTGCGGGCCTATTCTTCAGCCGGGACCGCGCACGGCGGGAGAAATTCGAGGTGTAACTATTGTTTCGTTACAAGTAAGACTTACTTGCAATTCCAGGCAACTAACTTCGGGATAGCCCTAGGCTATCTTAAGACTGAAAACTTGGGATTGGGATGCAAATGATATAGCGTTACGAGATTGGCATGCTTTTAGCCACGGTAAATCGGAATTGTCATTCCGAGTTTGACAGGATTCGCAAAAATATGTTTCTTGCATAGGTTAATACACGAACTTCGTTATACTTGATCAACTGATCAAACAATAAGAGGATTTCATTTATAAATACTAAAACTCATTTTGAACATATGCAAAATATACAACTTTTGACCAGGTTGTGGTCATAACATATGTCCGGAAATTCGGAATTTGCTAAATTTATAGAGAGCAAATCGGAACATGAACACCTTTCGCCCAACTCAACCTCAATGAAGTGAAAATGGATATAGGTGGGGTTATAGATTCACTATACAGTCGTGATTTTCTTTGACATTTGAATTTAAACAAAAAAGTCGGAACGCCCTTAATTTATTTCATTCCGCATAGCAATTTTGCAAATTCATATTATCTTCTCCAAAAATGTTTAAGCATGAAATCTGTCAAATACACTATAAAAAACAAAAATAATTCAAATACATTTTCATACGTTTTAAATAAAAGAAGAAGCCACTGTACTTGTCACTTGTGCGCAATTTTGACAGATTTTGAAAGTTTTTGTATTTTTTTGTTTAAATTCGTTGCACAGCAACTTCAGAACCAAACTAAGTAAACTGCCATTTTGAAGGGAAATTGTGTTACAATCGCATTAAAAAATTAGTTTGGTTCTCTGTGTCCTTCGGGTAGTATAAACGGATACAAATCAAGTGTGGCATATATATTTTTATTTCATAGGAAGCACATTTATCATAAACCACCTTACACGATTTTTGACGATATTTGGGCTTATTTTGAAAATGGTCCAACATAGGAACAAAAATCATCGCTGAATGGCTATACTTCTTACTATCGTTCCGGCAGAGAGGTTCTAATTTTATATAAATTGATGCAATGTACGTTTTACTTCTATTTTCAAAAATCTAAAGTTTGATACAATAGCAAAGCGCTAAAAGATAATAAAGTTCGAACGATTTGGAAATTTTATATATACAATTGATAAGTTTCTTGATTGCGACAATCGCTCCGGAAGATCTGTATTCGGTTTTCTGGTAAATGTTGGTGTTTATAAACTACTGAAGTAAAAAAAAAACACAAAAAAAGATATACGTTAGTGCCATGCGTTACAGTAAAAAAAGCAACGTCTTCAGTAACGTCGCCGGAAAAACGCATTTTTTACATTAAAATCTATCATTCAAAGCGATATATCTTGAAAACGAGCACGGTTGCTAGGGACTTTCTTTACATGAATGCATTCGAAATTAATTTTTTAATAAAATATCAAATTTTCCAAAAAATTGTTGGATAAATAAATTTGCAAGCACGATTTAAGTAAATATACAATCCGATATTTACGATTTTTCCCTATATATCCTTTGTAATTTTAGTGTTTCGTGCAGTAAACTTCAAATAGTCATATCTCGAAAATTAAAACGGTGACCCCCCAATTTTTTTCGATTTTCTGTTATATATTTCCATGCACTATTTGTATACGAAATTTAAAAAAAAATCGTTGGAGTAGATAATTACGTACACTTCGCCTTAAATAAAAAAAATTTAAGTATGATTTTCCCATTTCAAGGTATGAGAATTTTACAATTTCATGTAAAATTCTATCAGGTCCAGCAGATGTATCACTTTTTAGTTCATTTATAACTTTTTAATTTTAGAAAAAAATTATAGGTTTATCAGAAATAGAATTATAACTTAATTCATTTTCCAATATTTTTTAATTCAGATTCTGTATTATGAATTCATTCTTTGTTTTTATTTTCGCTATCACCTTGATTTTGAAAATGCTTACTTAAGTGGTCAGTTTCTTTAAATATTTCTGGCATTTCATCATTTGATCTTATTAGTTTCCAATATCTTTAGGGTTACTTTTTATTTCATCAGATAATTGGTTATATCTTTTGTGCATCATGTTTATATTCATTCTATTTTTTTTTTGTCTGACCATTTTCCTTAATTTTTTACAAAGCATATGAAATTCGTATCTCAATTCTTGTTCTGGACAATTCTTAATTTTATTCCCTAAATCATTTATTTCTTTTTGGTTTCAAAAATAGTATTATCAGACCAAACTTGTTTTGGCTTTTTATTTCTTTTTCTTTTATTTCCATGTATAGTTTTACACATTTTATTTGAAACATTCTGCAAAAATGATGTTAATTTCGTTGTAGCATCTTCAATCCACTGTTTATTTTCTTTAATAGAGCAAGTTTCGTATTCAATAATATCATTTTTACTTTCTTTAGTCACCAAAGTATCTAACAAATGAGATTTTGATTTATCAGTCCAAATATATGAGACACATTCTTTCCACTTATTTTTATCTAGATTTTTATCTATCTTATATTTAATATAACATTTTATTAGTATTTCTATTTGAACATGATCTGATAAATAAGTAAATTGATTAGAATTAAAGTAATTAACTGAGGGCAGGGGACTCTCACTAATAATAGAATAATCAACTAAACTAAAGCCCAAGTGAAACTCAAAGTAAAACAGCCTAGAGAATCTACATTTCTCTAGTTTCAATCCAGTTTTCACATTTCCTGAACGGTGTGGAAACATTTGTTCTCGTCTCTAGAGAGGAGAACAAGTTTCGTGAAATTTCGCGCCAAATTTATTCGGAATACAATCCTCGGTGTTTTTCATCCAGTCATTAGAGAAACAATTTCCACAACTTAAACACGTTATTATGAAATTTCTCACATCTTGTTAAATAAATTTTCAAATGTTTAAGAAATCGGCAAGCCTCGCTTTCAAACATTTGCAA
>MJUU01048248.1:14071-32882 GCA_002080025.1 Modiolus philippinarum | reverse complement strand
AAACTAGTTAAGTTTACTATCATTATTGATGCTTACTTTCACTTGTGTCTAAACTACAGAATTTTGCATTTGAAATAATTTTAAATCAAATAAAAATTTAATTAGAGCCAATTTTATACACCACAAACAAGTCTTAAACGGACCAAATAATATGAGGAAACGGGGTATCTTTGATGACCTCTAGACAAAAAACGGGACGGCAAAAATTGTTGAAAATTGCATGAAGTCGACATGAACATGTGTAGTTTTAATACTGAAAGTATTAAAAAAATTAAACGAGTGGAAAATTTTAGGCTTCCCCAGGTCTACCCCCTTAAAGTACATATTGCAATCGTCCACCAGCTATATGAAAGTTTCATTCAAATGATGGTTTCCCACAACACTATGAAATTTGTCATTGATTATAATCCTGGGGCGGGGTCTGTTTTGGCCCATTTCTCTTTAGTTCCTTTTTTGTACGTTATTGAAACCATTGCTTTGGACTCAAGGTTGATGTGAGCTCTGAAAACATGTGTAAATTGTACAAATATTTACATGTAATAATCATGTTGTATTAAAAAAAAAACACACGTCAGACTACTGATTTACCCGTGACGATCTCTCATTCCATATTTTAGCATCAAAATTAAGCTTAGAAAGTCAGTATTGAAAAAGACACCCATATAAATTATATCCTTTCGACTGATGTCTGGCCATCTGTTTTTCCTTTTGTAGTTCACCTGGTTATTGCGAACTAGAAGGTTTTGCATCATCTTGCAGTTCAGGGATCTCTGAAACGACTTTGTATATTTAAGGTGATTTTTTGGTAGTCCGATTTACAAGTTATGACTGACTAGTCCGCATCTGGGCCAGATTACCAATGGGAATTATAAATTAACAGTAGAAATTAATTGTTTTAAATTGAATTTGGTCATAATAGCCCTTGGGAAGTTCATCCCGGCAGATGGACATCCTATCAAAGAGGGCTGCCATCGGAAAAAATCTTACCGGTATTTAACCTAACGAAAAGACTTTCGAAACCTTTTTTCATCTGAATTTAAACCGTACATAGTCGCATCATCTCCTTCAAACATTTATTTATGCAAGTAGCTTATGATATGTACAAATTTAGACCAAAAGGTAATAAATGATCCAGATGTAAACAAGCAATCAACTATCCCAACATAGCGAAAACAGCGAACATTTTAACATTTTAACCTGGATATGAGATGTTGTCTCCTTGGCATTTAACCCATTTCCTTTCTTTTTCATATTGACTTGTTTTCTAAGGAACGACTATTCCATTTTGTTACAGCATTATCTTCGATATACATGATTTATTCTATTTCCGAACGGGGCCGGATATTATCTAAGATTGTTACCAGCTGTTGATTTTGTATATCACATAATTGTGGAATTTTATTCACTGATCAAGAAAATTGATGGTACGATTAAACTTCAAAATTTATTCTTAATTTTTATTCGATGTTTTTTTTAAACAGCTGGGTTCGTCAAAATCTTTTCAGGCCGATGACCATATCCTACACGTAGTACTTAATTGACTGTATTTAGGTTTAAATGCTACAAGTGCATGGTTGTTAGATGTATTGGTTTACTATGACACCACACTCTATATGAAATACATTTCAAGGTATTAATTGCCTTGAAAAACAAAAAAAGGGTTTCTGTTCTGAATAGTCATGCAATGACTCTCAATTAATAAGTAATTTTTATGGAGTCAGATTTTGATATTGGAACGTTATGTGACACTTTAGGGAAATACACGTATGTACGTGAAAAACAACAACAACGAGGCAGGTAACTAATTAAAATTTCGACCACCAACACATCTTGTGGGGCAAAATGACTACCATCAGAAAAATGTTGTGATCACTTAAACAGGTTCATTATGAAACATCATTTTTTTTAAAAGTTTTGCATCAAATGGTTTGTTTCTTTTCATTCCACTTCGTAATTTGGTGTTAAAAGTCAAATTCTGCAGATGATAGCTATTTCTTATCATTTGCTCTTTCATCAGGTCTTAATTTCGGCTCGCTTTCTTTTCAATTCTTAATTTAATTTCCTTTGATCTTATTTTGTTTATTTCGTTTCTTTATTTTTCATTTCGTTTCGTTGCGTTAGATTTCGTTTCGTTTTGTCATATTTCGTTTCTTCATTTTTTCATTTCGTTTCGTTTCACTACATTTCGTTTCGTCATATTTCGTTTCGTCATATTTCGTTTCGTTTCGTTGCATTTCGTTTCGTTTCGTTTCGATTGCGTTTCTCA
This sequence comes from Modiolus philippinarum, assembly GCA_002080025.1. Taxonomy (NCBI): domain Eukaryota; kingdom Metazoa; phylum Mollusca; class Bivalvia; order Mytilida; family Modiolidae; genus Modiolus; species Modiolus philippinarum. Next base: position 30,616 of record MJUU01048248.1, on the reverse strand, counting down.
CTTTAGCAGTACCCCATCGTAGGGCGCCCTTTCTCGAAATCACAGTTCTAAATTTTCAAAATAGCGTATCACTCTCTCGCGGTTCATGTTGATTCCAAAGAGGACTTCTCAAAATCCCGACATGGGAAAAAGAGATCGGACATTATGGAATCAAAACGATAATGGGATTGACGAACACATTCAAACTGCCCTTTTCAACCTTACCTACTTGCTATTCTAACCAAAGAAAAGTTCGACATAAAGTAGAATTCAGATAAGTACATACGTTTCATATCTATTAATCCAAATGCACCATGAAATGATCACGAAATCTGAAAAAGCTAATATAAATATATGCGATTACACAATATATAGTTTAAATATATAGCATTTGTTTGAATTCTTTAAAGCGCAAAAAATGCTATTGTCTCTTGTTGGGATTCGTTCAACAAATCGAATCATCAAAATTGGTTTATATGACAAATACATCGACAAACGATTATTACAATTCGGATAGATAAACCACATAGTACCACCAATTCTTCGAAAACCCGTCTTATAGGATATAAACCATACGAAATTGGGGGGGGGAGAGAAAACTTTTCTGTTAATGAGTTCTGTTTGGGGCATTTTCAGCTGGTTGTAACCTGTTTTCGGTGAAATAAATCAGTTTTAACTGTTTTTGGACCATTTGATGTTTTCTGTTCTGTTAAATTTTTTCTTTGTGTTAAATAAGATAAAAAGCATTGCTTGCTGTTATGAGGAGGGCAAGACCTGTTAATGTGTCTTGGGTATCTTCGGTTGGTTGATAACTGTTTTGGGGGAAATTTAAGATTGTTAGCATGTTAACGACTCCCCTTTTGCACCCTATCCGCAATTAGATTCTGAGCCTATTAGCCACTGCTATATATTTTTTATTGCCTTCTTTTAGTTCAACTCAATATGGTTTGTAAAAAACATTTATATATTGCGAATAGTGTTCTGTTTTCACTAAAATTCACTAATGAGGACCAAATTGGACCATAAAATTGACAAATTTTGCATCACGAGCAAAGACTTTACAACTAAATTTATTGGAAAGAACATATTTCAAACTAACTTTTTACCCAATATTAGCAACACCAAATAAAAACTGTAAAAGTTATGCACCATTGAATAATGATGCGAAAAGTTAAATAGATAAACCAAATACATACGTTACTTTTTTTAGCAGATCAATGTATGGAATATTATTTGTTTTTCATGTTCTGTATATTGCTGACTGTTTTGTTTTTCGTTAGAGAGAGTAAAAAAGAATCATAAAATGGTTTAATGACTTGGACATCAAAACATCACAGTCTTACACGGCATATCCGAAAAGCTGACGAAACGGCGAATTACAAAAAACTTTAAAAAATAATTTTTCTATAATTCCCGCGTTATCAGAAATCACGCATACCAGTCACATTTTGCATGAAAATGTCCACAATTTTATATAAATCTATTCCCAATTGAAAGTACAATTAAAAGAACCATTTGTGTTTTTCTTTTGTCACTTTTGTTTTAAATTTGTGAAAGCATTAATGTAAGCAAAAGTAACGTATAAATATTTGGACGACTTTCGTTTCCGGGAATTTTATTTCAAAATTTTCATTTCCGGGAATTTCTATATTTCTTTTCCGGTAAAAATACAGACATCGTTTCCGAGATTTCAAAGTTCGTGTACGCGAATACAGAATACTCTCAAAGATGTGATTCAAGTTACTTAAAAAGGTGTCTGTTAAATGTTTCGTGAAAAACTTAAAGTACATGTCTTAAAGGAATATTAGTGACCAGGTGATAAAACATAATTATGAAAATATATCGCCGTTTTTCGTTTTTAAACACTTGTAAATGTAAAATATTTTAGACGATGCAAAAATTTCACAATGTATCCTTCTCATAGTCCTCTTTCAATCTCCCGTGGTGAACACAACAAAAAAAAAAGAATATGGACACCAAGTAAATACGCATTTTTAGACATGTGAATATTACATAATGCTAATCATACAACTGGATTCTGCTCTAAACCCTCTTTCAGAAAAGGACTTAAATGTTATATGAGCATGGATTGAGTAGATGTTTTATTTTGTATCTTGCTAAGATATACTTGTCTATTTTGAATTCCCGGAAATGATGTATATAAGTGGAAAATTTATATTATAAAAATCCCGGAAATGACATATAAATATTCCCGGATATGAAAACATTTTTTCCCGGAAACGATATGCTAATTCCTGGAAATGAAAATCTTCGGTATATTTAAATCGGAAGAGAAAACAAATACATTGAGGTACCACTTGAATTTAGCGGCTGATTTATCAAATTAAGTTATTTGCAAGAGTTTTAATAGAAAAGTATGTGCATTAAAGTATCCATATAGAAGCTTTGCTGATTTCAAGGCCGGTAACGTAGGTATTCGTTATCACTATTTGACAGAGATGACCCTAATATTCCAGCAATTTTAATAACAATGTTAAAAAATGTCATAATAAAGCTTTAAATTCGAAATAAGAGTAAATAGAGAACTCTATTTTTTGAAAGCGTAATATATTATTTCAAGTGTTTTGGTAACGTATGTATTGAAAAAGTGCATTTAATTGCTATCAGAATTGAAATTCTCTCATGAGTTGCATCTTTTTTTCTCTTAATTTACGTAAAGCAGTCCTACAAGATCCTCTTGAAAGTGCAAAACATGACTTTCCCAGATATGTTGCTTTGATCAGTAACGTATGTATTTTTGCACCACATGCTCGAAATAAATAACCTTTTGATATGCTCACACTAATTGGTTACTAAAAATACTGAATACAGGTTTCTATACCATATAGGAGCAAATAAAACACTGGTAACGTAGGTATCATATAATTTATGCATGATTATTTCACTTTCAAAGGGGAACATGGTCACCATTTTCAAATGACTTTGACTTTGTACAATGAACAGAATATTTCCGTTTTGCTAGTAAAATATGTGATGTGGACCTTAATATTTAATTTATGGAATCGCAGGAAGTATTGAGTTCCGTATGTATCAGGCGACTAGCGACCTGACTTCGGATAGCAACAGTTCCACTGAATAACTTCTCTTTATATTATGTGGTCATTCAAATGAAGCGTTCCACTGAGCACTACTGGTAAGATGTCATATAAATTACAACAAAAGTATCAATTTGCAACCACAATGTAAACTTATGTTCATGTCAGAGTTGGCGACAGTAACGTATGTATCGTTTTGTCACAGTTAATGTTGCATAAAGCCATCTTGATTCTAGTACATATTGTTCATTCATGATGTGACACAAAGGGCATATGTCAGTAAATTAAAATTATATATAAATTTATGAAACTGGCATGGACATGCGCTATATGCTGCGGCAACACTATTTGTGCCTCATTAGTGAATTTTAGTGTTTTGTGATGTGTATCGTGTTCTTCTCTTGTGTATGTTCAGCCCTAATCGCTCCTTGCGGACTCCTGATTTGAAAATAAAAGATACAAAAACATTACATCAGAACAGGTTTATATCAGACGGTTATCAATGTATCATTTTCTTTTGGTCTGTAAAACGATGGCCGGTTTATTCGTGTATTTGATCTAATGTGAAGTCGGAAAATATCCAATTTTCCCGAATCTTCTAACCAAATATGAAATAATTCCATCAGTAGGTTTAGTAGTCTTCGATCGCCCCTCCAATTCAAATGCCATGGGGTGAGAATATTTCCTCATTAATAGGGTACGGGGATAATGGTCCATATATATATATATATATATCATTGTGCGGTATGGGGGGTGATGGACCATTGCATAATAGGGTCGTTTTATTTTACCCAAAAATATTGAATATCTTAGTACATTTAACAAGCATTTCTACGTCACAGAAATACCTGTAAAGCCAAAGATGCTCCGGAAGGGTAAGCATGATCTGCTCCACGCTTGGCACCCGTCACACTGCAAGTGGAAAGTCTGGTTTTGTCACAGTCGGTACATTGTCAATCCGGTAATAACTCTGGATCTAGCCAAAGATATCAATTCTCATTTGTGAAGTAGAAACATTGAAACGGTCTGTCAAATCGTGGTGACGACCGTAAAACTTCTGTAGTGACAATTGCAACAATGACTGAACATACCAGTGATGTACAAGTTTTTGAGACAGTAATTTCTCTCTGTTGACAAAATCGCTGTACAACTTGAACTACAAACACGGCAATAGCAAATGAGTTGTAAAATGTACATCCAATATGCCGGATACCGGTATGTGGGAATATTACTGCTCAAAAACGAGAAGTTCACTATTGGAAAGTCGAAATCATCACGCTGTCGTAAAGTTTTGTTATTAGACGTCCAGAGTTGTCAATATAGAGGGATAGGTCCAGGTATGATGCTGTTGAGTGGTCTCTTTAATTTCGAGTTCATTTGGGTAAGATGAAAGTTATCCTGTTCAATGAAAGAACATCATCTATATAATGGAAGCTGAAATTAAAGGAATTGGTTAGCATGCTGTCTATTTTCTTAACTAGCCCTTGTATGAACCTGGCTTCATACGAATAAAGGAACAAATCTGCTAAAAGTGGTGCACAATTAGTCCCCATAGGTATCAATATTGTCTGCTGAAAAACTTGCCCTCCAAATTCTACAAATATGTTATCAATCAAAGAATTTGAAAACTACTAAGAGTATTTGCGTCAGTAGTCCGTTCTCATTTCACAGAATCGTCTCCTCTTAAATTACAGAAGCAAATTTAAGCGACTTTTCAGGATTGATATACGGAAGGTTGCTCATTCCGTTCAGATCTATCAACAGATCATAGTTGTCAGCGCGCATCATATTGAAACATTTAACCGTTCATAAAGACACGACAGGTGTTACGTGTCGAGCAGCTCGTGGTTATCCTTCCTGAGATCCTGCGAATACGTGACCTCAAGCTTTTTAATGGTTCAGTTGCTAGCTCTTTAGTTTTGTAGTGTAGTTCTTCAGTTTTATAGCGTTTTTTGTTAATTTTTGTTAATTTGTTATGTCTTTGTGATGTCTCTGTTGTTGAATATAAATCACCGTGTTTGTTTGGATTATTGAAATCAAAAGGCTATTCTTGTATATAAGTCATTAAATAATATGGTGCCGTCGTATTTGAAAGATAGTTTTCATTTTGTTGATAATGTTCACTATTTATATAGTTTAGTTTACGTTTTAAAAGTAACAGCATATTAACTTTGCCAAAACCAAATACAAATTCTTTGAAAAAAAAACTTTTTTATATTCTGGCTCACAAATTTGGAACAGCTTACCATATGATTTGAAAGTTTTGCAAATCAATTAAACAGTTTAAAGCAAAATGTTATGGCTACTTTTTAAATGGTAATAAATTGCAAAATACTAGAACAAATATATATACAATTGAATTGTTTTATACATCTTATATGGCAAACTGTTTGTACTATACATTGTTTTATATGTAATTCTATGATTTATGCTTGTATTTGAGGACCCACAGGAAGATTAGTTTCGGTTAATGGGGTTATCTTCTTGAAATAAAGATTATTTATTTATTTTATTTATTCATTTATTTTAGAATTCCCCAATTCTCATTGTTGCCTCGGTATTCGTTTTCGATATACTCTGAAACTAGTATACCAAACAGAACCAAAACTTTACAGGAATCATCACGGTGTGGAAGGCCTTTTACAAAACTCCATTTCGTACAAATATGTCCACCACCTGAGCATGTGAAGATAGTTTGACCCTTTTTAGATCTCTCTGAAATTTTGAAATAGATTTTCAGACCTTATAATTCTTATAATGCATCTAAAGCTAATGAGCTAAATGATAGTAGATATAGATTAAATGTATAATCATTGCTATGAAATGTTTTTGTCATGTTTGAGGTACAAACTCGGCTTTTGAGAATTGAGGTTTTAGAAATCGACCTATCCATTGAAGATCTATGGACTATTACTATGAGTTGTGGCAACCAAAAGAAACAAATTGGCATTTAAGTTTTTTTTTACTGTATTATACTTTGTAAGGATCGTTAAACAATATACAAAAACAACATTCCTACTGAAACGGTTTCAAGGCAAATCCGCCATTAGTTTTAGGATCTGTTTTTAGTGTGAACGGACATCACACGCCAAGCGACTGCAAAATCCCACATTGGGTAAGCCTAAATGTGCAGTTCTGACCATTAACCAGTATAATACTGGTAAATTAAAAGAGTTGACGCTTTGTACACTTTCGACATGATTAATTTTAGACGAAATTCACAACACATCCGAGTGCAACTTGTCTCTACAATTTACAACGTCTTCTCCATAATTTCTAGTAATTTTTTCACCGGTTAAATTTTTTAAATTTGATTAAATGGGAATCATATTTAAAACATTTTCGGACTACCAGACCTTCGGACTATCGGATCTTCGGACGGCAATCGGACTTTGGGGCTATTGGACCTTTGGAATATAAGTACTTCGGGCTATGGGCCATCACCATTCAAATACACAGTTTGTATATATATATATATATCTGAAAATCAGCCCAACATTGTTAGATCTGCACATTGGTAGTTAATTCCCTCTCCAGGATTCGAACCATCACTGTTGTGACATCTATGGCAACACCGCCTGCACTACGTCCAGTGCCCTAGACCACGTGGCTACCTAGGGTATATAAAAATATAGCTTTCGGTAACCGGGTGATACCTCCTCGTAGGTTTAATCTAGGGTTGTAACGCAGTACATGATGTAAAGGTGCCCGTGCAGATCAGCTGTGTGTATATGATTAATTATATATAGTTTACACACACACAAACCATATAATAACTACAAATGCTTAAACAAAGTGTCGAGAGCTACATGTTGGATGCTGATGTTTACAGATGTAACATGAGAAGGGAAAAAGATTTTGTTAGTATGTGTACGTCGATTCTATTAACAATACTGTTACAAAATTGTGTTTAACGCTCAACGAGCAAAACGAGAACAAGTTAATCAGTTAAAAAGGGTATGAAAAAAAATGGGTAGGGGCAGGAATTTTAGCAAAACTATATTTTCAATTTTTATATTCAAACTGGATTTCAGTTTTTCTATCCAGAACTTTTCTTTAGTCTGCTCTGTGTGTCTGTCCACGATCGATTTTGGTCAATTGGTACTATATTTTGCATATTTTTCGAGTCATGACCAGTGGAATTAAAATGTAATGCAGTGGCCTGTGATCTTTCCTGTTTCCGAATGTGGTCACGGTGCATGTTGATTCGAAGGTTGAGGGAATTTTTCGTTTCACCGACATACTGCTGTTGGCAAACAGAGCAAGTGATTGAGATAGATGACATTATCTGACTTACAGGATAAAATTGCTAAATATTTTATAGGACTCGCCTGTTGCTGTGCTTTTGAATATTTTAGTTGTTGAGCTATACTTGCACAGAAGGCAACGCCTGTCGCGACATGTTGTAAACTGATCTGTTTCAGGTGATGGTAATTTGGCTCTCACGAGAATGTCCTTTAGATTTTTGGGACGACGAAATGATACAAGAGGAGTTTCTGGAAAAAGGGCTTTCATTTTGGGTGATGCATGTAGAATTGGCATATATTCAAGGGTTATAGCTGACAAATGAGGTAACTGTGTATGGAAAGTAGTAACCAGTGGCGTCCGCAAATTTTTCTTCTTTCTTTCCCGAAAATCTAGCAATTGAAGAGAACTTTTGAACAGTTGTTCTTACATGCTTTTCTTTGTAACCCCTGTTCACAAGATGTTGGGTAAGTTCTCTGCTCCTATGTTTGAATGTTTCTTCTTACGAACAGATACGACGTATTCGGGTTGAAAGTTCATATGGGATGGCATTTACACAGTGTCTAGGATGGCACTACTGGGGAGCAGGTACGCATGCGAATCTGTCGCTTTAGTATGCAAATCAAAATGTATTAGATTCTGTATTTTTTTTTGCTTAGGTGTATTTATTTGGTCATAAAAAACACATTCTAAAAAGTTTTTACATTCGAAGATGTGTTAGGTCTCGAGATAATTTTTGACTGGTTATATAGAAAAAAATGGCGGGAAATTTTCCCGAACTTTTCCTTGTTCCTTGTACAATGTAACTTAATTTTGGACGCTGATAATTCAAAATGGCAAAATAACACATAGCTTTTATCTATCAAAATGACGTTTTCTTAGTTAGTTTTATTATAAACAAACATTAAAAGTTTGCGTTTTTCCTAAATGTGCCACCACACCAATGCACTTTGCCTGTTTGTTACGAACAGGCACTTAAGGCTTGCTATATGGTGTGAGGTTCCTCACTGTGTTGAAGACCGTACGGTGACCCCTCTTCTTCTTCTTCTTCCATATAAGAGTTGGGTTCACAACTGGAACGCTGAAACTCTGCGGGACTGCACATGGTGAACGGTAACAAATATTGTCCCTTAATGTCTATATACAGTAAAAGTTGTAATTTACACTGGTTAAAACGTTGTGCATCGTCATGTCCGGTAATTATTGTAGAGCCTGGAGTGCACAGAGGAATTCCTCTAGTGATCCCGCTTGTGCGACCTTGGCTGGTAGTGCATTCCATTCCACGATGGCACGGGAATTCCTGTAGATGTCGTTGGTAAAACTTGTGCCCCCTAGATGCTTTATTTTGGGGTCGTTTTGACCTTGAGATGGAATGTTCTCCTCGACATTTACCCAATTTCCTTTCTTTTCATTGGTGCCATTCATATGTTGCAGACAGATATTTCTGGATCAATCTATTCCGGTTTTAACCTAACCGATTTAGAATGAAACATTCAAAAACGTTGAATAAGCTTCGGACAAGTTGGCCCACTTTAAAGAATTGGATTACCCAATTAAATGCGCGCGGATCAGTTGCTTATTTGGTTTGATCTTTTATTTTCGTTAATCCTAAGAAGGTTTACAGATTTTTATATGGGTTATTTTACAATTAGGAAGCGATTAAATGTTTAGAATACTACATCTGCTAGTATAGTTCTAATACATGGTTAACATTCGCCGAGACACGTGCACAGAATTTGAAGGAGACGGTGAAGGGATAACTTACTCCAAATTACAAAGTAAGTAAAAGTTATATATGACAACTACGAACTACTGAAACGTGGATTCTTGTTAAGCACAAACCAGCTTACAAAGTTTTTGTTTGTAATTTGAATAATAATAGCAGTTCCATATCGTGTTGACTTAAAAAAAAATCAGCCAACATCTCGTGTAGATGTGAATTTCATAACATTTTGAATTTTTTTACCATCATTGGTAAATCATCATCATAAACACTTCCAATAAAATTATTGAAATACGAAATCAAAATACCTTCAAAATATATGCATCGCTAGAAAATGTGCAAACAAATAAAGTGTGTGCCAATTTACACTGAAATAAATCGACAAACGAATACCAAAAATATGGAACATCTAGGAATAAAGCGACACTTCAAATGGAGATAACATGACAAAGATGAGGCTTGTTAAGGGTATATTGGGATATGGGATATTTGGCACTTTTGTTAATGGGATATGGGATATTTAAGACAAAAAGTACTGGGATATGGGATATTTTGACTATGGAAAAAGGGATATTTCAATAATTAATGGGATATCTTCAATTTTCAAAGGGATATTTTCGTCAAGACTTACTGGGATATGGGATATTGGGACCTCAAAGATACAACAAATACTAGTAAACAAAAATTATCAAGAATGTCATAAAACTGAAGCAAAACCTCCGAAAACTGAGGGCATTATCAGGCACTCTAGAAGAATAAGCAGGAACTGCATCACTCGTGACGCGCCTCACACTGCCGATGAAAAGCAATAGCAATATGAATTCACCCCCTCCGAATACTGAGGGCATTATCAGGCACTCTAGAAGAATAAGCAGGAACTGCATCACTCGTGACGCGCCTCACACTGCCGATGAAACTGTTCAGAAAGTATAGGTAATATCACACTGACTTACAGTACTAGGACCAATAACATGCAATACATAATCAAAGGAAGTACAATTAAGATTTTATTATAGACTTCCAACGGTCTCGACAATCCTACATATCTTACAGTAAACAGGCCCCTATTCATAAATTTCGCGAGGAAGTGAAACTGTGTGCGTTGACAGTTGGTTAAATGGCCTTCAGTTATGTAGTAGATGTACAAGTGGAAACAGTTATGCAAAAGTGTTGTTTTATCTAAAGACAGCACAAATATTCTACTTTCTGTCCAATGACAGTATTTTTGATTTATTAATTTAATGTAAACTCTTCTCCTTGTTAGATGTCCTCGGTTAGTCAATATACAGGATTGCTGTTGGTAGTAATTTTTGTTGCCGTATTTGCTGTACTAGCAGTCTCTACCATGGCAATATACTTCTTCTGCAAGTGTAAGAAAAAGAAAAAGAAAGTCAGGCAAATCCGACCAACTGCCAAAAGGGAAGAAGAAGACGAGGACGAAGAACAAGGTACATAAATGTTTCAGTAACTTCGAGTGATCAGCATTTCGAAAGGACAAAAAATACCTTAACAATCGAGTTGTCCTTATCGTAATTGAAAAGATCATGTTTTTCATTGGTAATATGGTGTGCAAAGTACATGTACTACACACGAGACTACATCACACGTTAAAATTCTTAAGTTATTATTATTGGTTGTATTTAGACTTTTACCTCACCAGCAGCACATCATGGCCCAAAAAATCCTCTAAAAAACATGATTTCTATTGTGTGATTTGGGGTTAAAAGACAGATGAAGAAAGGTAATAAAAGCGCTGTTCCATTGCTTAGTTTTGCCATGTATTTGTAGAGACTTTGTCTCATTTGCATTTACTCCATATCCCTTCATTGTTACAGCTTGTTCGCTAGTACACACAACATTGATTCTGTATAAAAATGCAAAGCCAGTCATCAATAATTTCAAATAATTCCAATTGCTATTGCAACGTCCAATTTTATTGGTCAACGTCACGAACAACAAAGGAGTTATTTTCTCGATGAACGTTTCTTGCCCATTAATACGCTCCAAGGAAAAAAGTGCAGTATATGCTGACGTTAAATTCAGAGAAAACATTGTTTTAGGTTAAAAGGATTGGAATTATAAGAAATAAAAGTAATTTTGGAGGAGTTTATGGATGTGTAAACGCGGCCTTCACTCACAAACTTAACATAAAGTCCTTCGGACTTTATTCAGTTTGTGAGTGAGTCGGCCGCGTTTACACATCGATAAACTCCTCCAAAGTTACTTTTATTCCTATATTAACATTATGAAGCAAAGAACAGCCTTCATTAGATATAGACTAAGGTATTTTTGTACTTGTCCAATACATTTTTGTCTATTTTATTTCATTCGTTGCCGTGATAGAGGGTATTATTTAAACGTTTTCCAAAAATGATAAAATCCAATGAGCAACTGAGCTTAAGTTCTTTATCTTTGTCATGTTTTATTTAATGATATTTTCTCTTCCTTCGGTGCCCCTTACCCATCTACCACCCTACTCTATCGATATAATGTAGCATTTGAAGCAAGCAATAAATTTAAAAGCTATTATAAGTTATTGATAATTTTAGACCCCGAGGGTATTCATCAACCCAGTAGCCAGCACTTCAGTGCTTGTCCGAAAACCGAATTTATCTGAAAACTTGCCATATCAAAAATTGAGGGAGTACGAGCGTCAGATTTCAGAAGCATAGACGACTTTCCACTACGTGAATTTTCCCGGAAAAATTTGACGTCACAATATAGATTTTCCAACGTCACAATGCTCAGTGACGCAATTTGCGCCGATTGACCCCAGGTCAACCGGCGCAATTCATTCATAAAATGAAGTAAGAAAGTGGTCTAATTAAACACCGCTAAATTTTTTTGCACATGGATCACATTTTCTTGGTCATAAGTCACGTTAAAATACATAAAATAGACTGTTTTTAAAGATTAATCAACTTCCAATTATAATTTCATATATTTAAAGGCATAAAACATCTTATGCAAATTGAAGGAAAACTCTAGAGCCATCTGTTTCCCGCCAAAATTTTGATGTCTTATATCTCAAAAATTCCTACATGGATTTTCATTTTTTTTTGCTCAAGTTGTTTCATTAGTAGTGCTCTTCAAAACAAAAGGTCAGAATGCTAATTCTAATTACAAAATTTCTGACACTCGTACTTCCTTAAGAAAATTTTGTTAAAACCTAGGAGTATCTCCCTCTTGCATAGCTCTGTCCTTAGTTTGGCTTTCCTATTTAGATCCTAGTGGTAATTTGTTCTCTGTCAGCTTTACCCATATTTCGGTTCATGGATTTTCAAATGTTTTGATTTGATCTGCACTGCCAGAGACATAAAGTGTCGAAATGCGCATATGCAGAAACTAAATTCACAGTAACTTCGGTATTTTGTTATTACTACCCTTATACTAGTAAAATCGGTAATTTTTATGAAGTTCCTTTGATCTACAGAGACTGATAATCCCAGTTTCACCGAACTGGACACTATCACGAAATTATTGGGTTATTGGAAAGCGTCACGTGCGGGTCGCTAAGCTGACGTCATGTTTTGTACTATTTGTCGTGTTCATACGCGTAAGACGTTGAATGAAGAATGCAGCAATAAACAATAGATCAACTGTGCTTAAATAGAAATTTCAGTTTATTTCAATTTATTTTAGAGTTCTGTTTATAATTTTGTGAATTACCGATAAAAGAAATATGGACAATTTTGTTTTTGATACGGACTTAATCACGGCGTAACGCATCAACCTCGCCCTAGCTGGCTCACTTGATACTGGCCATGATAAAGTCCGCATCAAAAACAAAATGTCCTATATTCCATATGTACATTGTCCTATAAACGTTATTTATCTTTCAGGAATATTCTTCCAGAAAGGCCCGAGAGGACGTGGTTTACACTGGGTCACGTGCACAGAAATAGAATCTCCGCGCATTCCAGGTGTTAGTGGTAATTATGTCGTACCACATAGGATACCTTCAAACGAAAGGGAATACCACAGAATAACGCAACGAGTAAGCGTAGATAACGACGGAAATTACAATAGCCGTAATTACACCAAACGTAACACCTTCGTTTCTGCTAATCCCATGGACCAAAAGAAACCAAAGGTTCAGCTGATCGATGCTGGAGGAAATTCGAGAGACGAGGAAGAAAGTGAAGAATTTAAGGAAATTCAGAGAGTAAGGTACTTTAACGATGCATATTACGATAATTTTAGTCAGACTAAAGCAAGCGGTATGACCTCTCAAGTTGCTGAAAATACAAAACCTACCAAAGCAATTGAAGATGGAGATATGCAAAGGAATGATAGAAACAATAGAGAAAGTTCTAAACCTTTGAACTGGAAGAATATAGATGATGGTGATAGTGGTGATAAACTTCAACCTAAAATCATAAATGTTGATAGCGCCGAAAATTATAACGTGCGCAAATGGGGAAGCATTGATAAAGCAGAGAATCAAAATAAAACAAAAAGAATAAATGTTGACAACAAAAATAATATCTCTGGTAAAATATTGCCCCATCTTGATAGAGACAGAGAAAAAGACGTCACGGGTCCAATTCAAATTCCGGGTGATGCGGATCGCCATTTCAAATTGTCAGAAAGGGTGAAAGGTGATTTAAATCGTATAATGTCAGGGTTGGGTGAAAATAACAGTTCCTCACAAGAGTATACAAGTGATGATAGCCAGGCCAACGTCAATACCTCAGGTGGTATTTTCACAAAACCACAACGAATAAAAGTAAGAGAAAGTATGTCTCGGGAAAGAAACAGAGACAGTATTTCACGTGAAAGAAACTCGGACGGTGTATCCCACGAAAAAGTTAGAAACAGTATGTCACGGGAAAGAAACTCAGACAATATATTACGCGAAAACGTTAGAGACAGTATGTCACGCGAAAGAAACTCAGACAATATATTACGCGAAAACGTTAGAGACAGTATGTCACGTGAAAGAGATAGAATCAGAGACAGTATGTCACGTGAGTCTGGAATAACCCGCCCCAGTATCCTTGGAAAGAGACAACGTACAACTAAATACGATAATGACAAACCAAGGGAAGCAAGAACAATGACTACTACATTAGGAAGCGACCCATCGTCATATATGTTTACTGCTTCAAGCAAAACGGCATGGATGTTAGACTCTTAAATGGCGAGGTTTATGGAATGCTGAACAGGTTTGGTTAAAGCTACGTAAACGGGTAAAGGAAGGATTCCTTTGTGTGCTACCATTAAGGCCTTAAAAAGGTTTTGTGATTTTTGTGTGGTGCAACATTGAATTCCTGGTGCTTTTGATAATTATATGTGTGCATCGGTGAAGAGTTTGAAAGTAATTACTAAGAATCATTTACATCAGAGACATGGATTACTTTTTGCATATCGCTATCTACACAAAGTGTTGTCTTCCTGGATTTTTAAATTAAGTCGCCCATGAAGGGCAGCCAATTTATTTGATGTCGGCTCTATTTAACGACTTCACGACGCGTGCCGCAAGTGAATCATACACGATCTATTGGGGCACATTACATGATCATACCCAAGCTTTTGAATTGCAACAAAAAAAAATGAAGACTAAATGTCTATTGCATTAAATTATTATCTACTAGCATTTTGTGGCGCAAAGATGTGTGAAACATCAACGCCTTGTCACCAATGAAAACTGAATAAATAGATATTAATAACGGTTCATTACATCATACAACGTATAGTTTATAGAATTATCAAAGGGAGACTTGGAATCAATTCAAACCAAAATTTCAAATCGCGGCATGTAGTGCAGTTGAAGTGTTTTAGTGGCGCAATAATAAAGATGAAGATATGCAAATGTGTTAAAAAATAATTTCAATTTTTGAATTCATACATTTTCGTTCCCAACAATATACAGGTGTTACCAGTTCAACGGTATCATAAATACCATCTGAATTGATTAAGATATTGAAATCGGGAATCAAGGGATACATACAACATCACAACACTCGATTACACCAGTGGGTTTTAGCAAGTTATAATGTAATCAATATTTTAGATTTTATACCTACAACATCACCACACTCGATAACACCAGTGGGTTTTGGAAAGTTATTATGCAATCAAGATTTTAGTTTTTATACCTACAAAATCACCACACTTGATAACACCAGTGGATTTCACCAAGTTATAATGAAATCAACATTTTAGTTTTTGTACCTACAACATCACAACTTTTGATTGCACCAGTGGGTTCAGCAAGTTATAATGTAACATTTTAGTTTATATACCTACAACATCACTACACTCGATAACACTTTGGAGTTTTGGCAAGATATTAAGTAATCAACATTTTAGTATTTATACCAACAACATCACAACACTCAAATACACCAGTGGGTATTAGCAAGCTATAATGTTATCAACATTTTAGATTTTATACCTACAACATCACCGAACTCGATAATACCAGTGGGTTTTAGCAAGTTATAATGTAAACATAATTTCTGTTTTTATACCTACCACATCACAACACTTGATTGGACGAGATGGTTTTGGCAAGTTATGTAAACAACATTTTAGTTTTTACACCTACAACATCACAACAATTGACTGCACCAGTGGGTTTTGGCAAGTTATAATGCAAATAACATTTTAGTTTTTATACCTACAACATCACAACTCTTGATTGCACCAGTGGCTTTTGGCAAGTTATAATGCAAACAACATTTTAGTTTTTATACTTACAACATCATAACACTTGATTGCACCAGTGGCTTTTGACAAGTTATAATGCAAACAACATTTTAGTTTTTATACCAACAACATCACACTCGATAACACTATAGGGTTTTGGCAAGTTATTAAGTAATCGTCATTTTTGTTTTATACCAACAACATCACATCACTCAATAACACCAGTGGGTATTAGCAAGTTATAAAGAAATCGACATTTTAGATTTTATACCTACAACATCACCAAACTCGATAACACCAGTGGGTTTTAGCAAGTTATAATGTAAACATCATTTCAGTTTTTATATATTTTACGAAAGGATATTGAGTAAATGAACATGAGACCATAAAACATATGTTAACTCCAACTGCAATAATTTTAATGAGCTGTATGGCCATTTCGGAAATTTATTCCTCATCAGCAGCAACATCACAACACTTGATTGGACGAGAGGGTTTTGGCAAGTTATAATGTAAACATTTTAGTTTTTATACCTACAACATCACAACTCTTGATTGCACCAGTTGATTTTGGCAAGTTATAATGTGATCAACATTTTAGTCTTTTGCCTTTATTGCATTATAAAAATCTTTTATTTACTTATGATTCATCAACATTTTCTCAATATTCTTTCCAGGACATGTTAATATTAGACCGTTTTCGTAAATTCCATGATTTGGCGATATAAGATGTGCAAATCATTTTTTTGTGAAATCCAACTAGCATTTAAAAAAAATTTAAAATACTTTCCTGACTTTCAAAGAAACCTTGGTTGTTTAAATGTTGTGATCGTCTTCTGTCGTCTTTTTGTCGGGCAGTGGATGACAGCGATTGTAAGAACACTTCGC
>MJUU01048248.1:0-13943 GCA_002080025.1 Modiolus philippinarum | reverse complement strand
AAGCGTTGTTCCATTGCTTATTTACCATGTATTTGTAGAGACTTTGTCTCATTTGCATTTACTCCATATCCCTTCATTGATAATTGTCAACGTATTTTTCAGTATTTTTTTTGCCAGTATTCTTGGACACAGAAGTGTCTCGCATGAATATGGTTATGGGTATGCAAATCTAAAACAGTGGTCTCGGAACCGGGTCTCGGAAGGGTTATGTCTTTCAGTATTTTAAAGAAAACGTAAAGACAACAATGTCACAAATCAAAGTAATGAGATCAAAGTTAAATGACAAGAGTCAGACTGACATTCACCTAAACATATTTCTATTTATGAATAGGTAAAATATATTATCGAGACATTCTAATTGTCAATGCATTTTAACACAACAATTTTCGAAATCATTGAACCTTGAACTTGAGCTCAAGGTTTCATTTTAATTGTCAGATTGGCATGGTCACACCATGTGGTAACGACAATTCACGCGGTGAGTGAAGAAGTTACATTTCCCGAAAAATTGACATATATAAATTCAATAAAATTCAATAGCGGTGCTAGTGGCCGTCTTGAATTATTAAAGGATATGAGCAGAGCTTATTGTTGAACACCTCGTGGCGACTTCAAGCTGAAAACGTCAATAAAAGCGTCTTTCCATTACTTGTTGTACCATGTATTTGTAGAGACATTGTCTCTTGTGTATTTACTCCATTTTCTTTTCATTGTTCCGTCTCGCCGGATTGATGAGCAAATTTTTGTGGGAGTGCCCTTTTTTACTTAGCATTTTGCTAAATTAAGTTTCTGGACGGCTATTCTCCCACATCTATCAAAAACACACTTTTAGTTAAATTTGCTTCATTTTATTAGAGCAGATGATGAAATTGACATTATGAAACTATGTTCAGGGACGGCAGTCAAGATTTTGTCTGATCTTACCGAAATAAGGAATCTTTGTGAAGAATCTGCCATACATCATTAAATGATGTATGATTAAATTGCATTCCATAGTTTCAGATCAGATGTTTCCCGATAGTGTCCAATGTTAAACTATGTTCCGTGCTGGTAGTAATGATTTCTTATCGGATCAGAACAAAATGAGCAATCTCTGTAAATGACCTTCCATATATCGTTCCTGTAGTTTGGTTGAATTTGTCTCAGTGAATTTTGAGGAGAGATGAAAATATAATTTTTTTCTCATAATGTTCAATGTTAAAATATGTCAGATCAGTTCGAAATAAGCAATTTTTGTAAAGAACCTTCTATACACCATTCAAGTAAAGTTTGGTTACATTTGCTTCAGTGATTTTAGAGGAGAAGACAAAAATGTGGCTTCACCAATAGGGTACAATGTTTAACCAAAGTTTCGAGCTGGCAGTCATGAGCAATTTTTGTAAGGGACCTTCCATACATTATTCCTGTAAAGTTTGGTTGCATTTGCTTCAGCGATTCCAGAGGAGAAGTTGAAAATGTTATTATTTTTGCCATATTGTCCAATGTTAAACTAAAGCTGGAGGCCATGTTTTCTGTCGGATCGGAACGAAATGAGCAATCTTTGTAAAGAATCTTCCCTACATTATTCCTGTAAGGTTTGGCTTAATCTACTTCAGCAGTTTCAGAGAAAATAAAAATGTGATTATTAAGGTCCAATGTTAAAACCAAGTTCCGTGCTGGTGGCCATGTTTTTGTCGGAAGCAATCTTTATTGAGGACCGTCCATACTTTTCTCTATTAGTCTCGGTACATGGATTTCCAATATTTTGATTTTATCTGCACTGAACCGACAGAAGTTGTCGAAATGCGCATATACAGAAACAAAATTTTAAACAGCAACTTTGGTATTTTGTTATTTCTGTAAAGATTGGTTGAATTTGTTTCAATGGTTTTAGAGGAGAAGATTAAAATTTTAAAAGTTGACGTTCAACGGATGCAAAGCGATGGCAATTGCTCACATTGACCATTTGGATGCAGTTTTTTGCAATAGATTCCATTAGAAAAATTAATAAAGCTTTGCACCTTCAGATCTTTGATAACTTGTTTCCTGTCCGAGCTATGAGGGGCCAAAATTGCAAACATGCAAATAACCTCAAATTTTTATTTTTCATTAGATATCAATGGATTTTTTCTTAGGATTCCTCTGGTTGTAAGCTTTCAGTACTATGCCATCCAATTTAGCGTAGCTCTTACCGGTTCCGAGCTATAAGAGGTCAAAGGGACCCAAACTGCAATTTTTAAAAATACGTAAAATCTTTATTTTTTTCACTACTTTGTGTCCAGGTAATTAATGTGTCAATGTCCTTGAGTCCAGCAAATTACTGTGTCCACATTCGTTTTAATTTACACATGTTCAAAATTTCAGTGGTCGACGTGCTTCGGTAGTACCATGCTGCGCTCGGCGTAGACCTTTATAAACATTTGCCCTCAAAGAAAGCTCAAGGTTTAAATGCCTATAAATATGTTATCTCCAGAAAGCTCTTCTAAGCAAGTTGTATACCAAATATAAACACCCTAGCACTAAATGACCACTTTTTAGAAGAAATGTTTAAGTTTTTAAAAAATTGCCCTCATACAGGATAACGTCAAAATGTCTACAAATGTGGTACCTTCGCAAGGCTCTTATCATTGGGGATTCAAATAACAAATATCAACAACCTAGCTCTAAAGATTTCCATTTCAGAAGCAAGGTTAAAAATTTTGCTAACGACACCATGACATTAGCTCTCCGGACATTCGTCTTGTTGGGCTAAAAATAAATTAACTATTCTATCCTCCAGAAAGCTCTCATCATATGCAAATCAAATACAAGATATTTACACCAAAACATTGAATAACCAGCTTCAAGAAGAGTTTTAAATTCGTCCCGGCGAGCTAAAAATAATCATACTATACTATCCTGTATTCTGTAAATTTAATAATATAGTGTGACGGAAATGCCTTTCGTGTACTTACAAGATTGTGGGAACCAGTACAAAATTTGTGTACCCTACATTTAGATTCACAGTAAAGACCCAGGAAGACATTTGATTGGTTTATATTTTGTTAAAATTATTTCCAGACTGATGAATTATCCAAGTTTTTATAGTAACGAAACATTTTGATAAAAAGTATTTACATTGTGGAGAAAGAAACACGTATTTGTATACAGAGTTATAAGTATTACACATTATATTGCTCATATCTTTCGGAGAACCGAAAATAACCTGTCATACCTCGAAAATTAATACTTAGGTCTTGATATCCTGTTCACCCTATATTGCATAATAATAGACTCGTCTGGAAGTATATAAAGAAGCCAAATCCAGGTCTCATTGTCAGTGTGTTGACCATCGGTGAATATGTAACATCAGATCTGTGCATATTAGGATGATTAATCTTTTGAAATAGTGATTCCATGTGACAAGTGAATATTCTTTAATGTTCCATAATTATGGAATCCAAATAATATCAAAGTATAAAGCAAATTGCGTGCTGTGCAATTGGCAACCACTGACCATAGTCTTGTCATTGTATTTGTACATTGTGAAGTGAGTGTCTAATCTTATTGTGAAATGTGCGTTTGGAGACTGTAAATAGTTTTGGTTTTTGGCATCTTATGTTCTGTTGGATAACTGATGTTCTGCATTCTCGACAGTGCATTTTGCTTGTAGCAAATTGACAGTGCAATGTCATTTAGTGTGTATACATTCAAAGGATACTGTATATAGTGTATATCATATTTTGCAGTGTTGACAATACTGATCATTCAAATAACCTTACGCTTCGGTCCCTCATAGCTCGGGAACGGCAAGAGCTACGCCAAATCCGTTGAAATACTACTGAAAGCTTACATCAAGTAGAATCCAAAGAAAAAAATCCCATCGAAATCCGCATAAAATAAAAATTTTAGGTTATCTGTAAATTTACGATTTTGGCCCCCTTCGGCCCCTCATAGCTGGGAAACGGTAAGAGCTACGCCAAATCCGTTGACATATACCTGAAAGCTTACATCAAGAGGAATCCAAAGAAAAAAATAGAGCAGTGCTCAAGGTCCCCCGCCTTAGAGTTGTATGTTCCTTTTACCTGAAAAACGGTACAAGATGAAAAAAAAATGTTTGGGGAGAGTTTTATTGCATTTTTCACGAGGAAGCATTTGCAAAAAAACCCATCAAAATCCGATGAAAAATAAATTTTTTTTTTTTTGGCACCCCCTCCCCCTAACACCTTTGACCCCAATTACCTTGAAAACGGTAAGAGATACCAGAAATCTGTTGGCATATGTTTGAAAGCATTCATTGAGAGGAATCTAATGGAAAAAATCCCATCGAAATCGGATAAAAAATGAAAATTTCCCACACGGACCAAATTTTGGTGCAATAAATTCTATTTTTAGAAATTGTGACCTTGACCTTTGACCTACTGACCCCAAAATCAATAAGATTCTTGCCCTTCCCTATTCCTTCCATCTGTATAAGTTTTGTTTCAATCGGACAAGGGATACTCAAGTTATTATCCGGAAACGACATCCGGAATGACGGAAAGGCGAATTCTATAGTCCCCCGCTTTCGCGAAAGCCGGGGGACAAAAAATCCCACCGAAACCCGATGAAAAATAAAAATTTAAGGTTATCTATAACTTTACAATTTTGGTCCCCTTCAGCCCCTCAAAGCTTCTAAACGGTAACAGCTACGCCAAATCCTTTGACATACCACTGAAAGCTTACATCAAGAGGAATCCAAAGAAAAAAAACCCATCGAAATCTGACGAAAAATAAAAATTTTAGGTTATCTGTAAATTTACAATTTTGGCCCTTCAGCCCCTTATAGCTCGGAAAAGGTAAGAGCTATGCCAAATCCGCTGACAAAACATCAAGAGGAATCCAAAGAAAAAAATCCCATCGAAATCCAATGACAAATTAAATTTTTTGGTTATCTGTATATTTACAATTTTCGCCCTTCAGCCCCTCATAACTCGGAAACGGTAAGAGCTATGCCAAATCCGTTGACAGAGTACTGAAAGCTTACATCAAGAGAAATTCAAAGAAAAAAATCTCATCGAAATCCAATGAAAAATAATTTTTTTTGTTATCTGTAAATTTACGATTTTGGCCCCTTTCGGCCCCTCATAGCTGGGTAAGGAAACAAGTTACCAAAAATCTAATAGCAGAGCGCTACGATAATTTTTCATAAGGAATCCTTTGGAAAAAAATGCATCAAAATCGGACTAAAAATAAACAAGAGTTGTCAGAAGACAACATAGCTCGCCGGGGATTCCAGTAACCTCAATGCACAATAAATTCGAAAGTAATAAAAAGCTTTCTTCACAGGAAAGTTACATATCAAATATAAACACCCTATCATTAAACAACTTAATTCTAGAAGCAAAGTTAAAAGTTTTTAAAAAATTGCCTTCAGGGCAAGGTCAAGGTCAAAATGTCGACAAATTTGGTATCACCAGAAAGCTCTCACAATAAATAAGTTACATACAAAATATAAACACCCTACCACTAAAGGCTGACCTTCTAGACGAAAGGTTTAATTTTTTTTACAAATTGCCCTCAGGGTAAGGTCAAGGTCAAAATGTCTACAAGTATGGTACCAGAAGAAAGCCCTCGTCATCAGGAAGTTGTATACCAAATATGAACACCCTCCACTTAAAGCCTACCTTCTAAAGGCAAGGTTGAAGTTTTTTTTTAAAATTGCCCTAAGGGCAAGGTCAGGGTCAAAATGTCTACAAATATGGTACAACTAGAAAGGTCTCATCATAAGGAAGTAACATACAAAATATGAACACCCTAACACTAAAAGCCTACCTTCTAGAAGCAAGGTTAAAGTTTTTTCAAAAATGTGCCCTTAGGGCAAGGTCAAGGTCAAAATGTCTACAAATATGGTACCACAAGGAAGCTCTCATCATAAGGAAGTTACATACCAAATATGAACAGCCTACCACTAAAAGCCTACCTTCTAGAAGCAAGGTTAAAATTTTTTCAAAAATTGCCCTAAGGGCATGGTCAAGGTCAAAATGTCTACAAATATGGTACCATCAGAAAGCTCTCATCATAAGGAAGTTACATACCCAATATGAACACCCTACCACTAAAAGCCTACCTTCTAGAAGCAAGGTTTAAGTTTTTTAAAAATTGCCCTTATGACAAGGTCAAGGTCAAAATGTCTAAAAATATGGTACCATAAGAAAGCTCTCATCACAAGGATGCCAAATATCAACATCCTAGTTCTTCAGGTCTCCATTCCACAGGCCAGGTTAAAGTTTTGCTGACGACGCCGACGCCGGGGTGATGACAATAGCTCTCCGGACATTCGTCCTGGCGAGCTAAAAAATGAAATTTTGAAATTTGCCCCTTTTGGGCCCCATTTATCTCGTGAACGGTACATGCCACGTGAAATCCGTTGGCATACCCGAGATTGGAAATTTTCTAAGGAGTTTACTGAAAGAAACCCCATCAAAATCCGATAAATAATAAAGATTCTACAGTCAAATATGTGAAAACAACCAATTTAACCCCTTTTGGCCCCTTTTTCTGAAACGGGCGGAGCCAGGAACATAAAATTATAGCCTGGGCTAAAGCATGTGCCAAGAAACATCATACTGAAATTTGAAAATGATCTGTTCACTGGAACCAAAGTTATGCTGTCCACAGACACAAAAATACCCAATTTTACCCCTTTTTCTGAAATGGGTGGGGCCATAAACCGGAAACTAAAACCCGGGATAGCCATTATGCCAAGAAACCACATACTGAATTTGAAGATGATCCGTCCACTAGAAACAAAGTTATGCTGGCCACAGACGCCGACGACTGCACCATACCATAATACGACCGCAAAATTTTTGCGGTCGTATAAAAATGAACTAAAATCAAAATACATACCACATGTACATCTTCAATATAGGTAAAAATTATCTGCAAAATTAAAGCTTGCTAAGAATCATCAAAACCGTAGGAGTTGTGTGGACAATCTGTGTACCCTCTATTAATAATTCACACAAAATGACTAAGTTCAACAATGCATAATTTTGACAAAAAATAACAGAAATCAAAATCCTTTCCACAAGCACATCTTCAATATAGATAAAAATGATCTGCAAAATAAAAACATCCTAGCATCAAAACTGTAGGAGGAGTTGCGCCGACAAACTATGTACCCTCTATTACAAAATCACCAAAAAATTTCTAAGTTCAACAATGTATAATTTTGACAAAAATTAACCAAAATCAAAATCCTTACCACATGCACATCTTCAATATAGGCACAAATAATCTGCAAAATAAAAACTTCCTAGCATCAAAACTGAATGAGGAGTTCCACGGACAATCTATGTACTGTCTATAAAATTATCACAAAAAATAAACAGCTGCGCCAAGTCGCATGATATGTCAGTCATCACCCCTTCAAAACTTTGAGGGACTGAAGAAAGTGGTTCTCAATTTAGAATGCACCTATAACTGCCTAATTAAGCATGATATATCTTTAATAAATCAATCAGCAAAGATTGGAGTGAGCTGATCAAAGTATTAATCAGTTGTAGTGCACTATGTATAAAATTGCCTACAATTTGAAAAATAAAATCCCATAACTCTTGCAAGAAAAATCAAAATTTCATGAAAAAGTAAACAGACCATGAAGCCATCATATCCAATACCTCTGCAAAGTTTGAAATGAATTGGCCCTATGGTTGTACATGTGAAAAATTGCCTTAAAATTGACGAATAAAGTTCCATAACTCTTGCAAGAAAAATAGAAATTTCACGAAAAAGGACACAGATCATGAGGCCATCATACCCTACATCTTTACAAAGTTTGAAGTGAATTGGTCAAAGGGTTGTCAAGTTAGAGCGTGACATGTAATAAATTGCCTTAAAATTGATGAATAAAGTCCCATAACTCCTACAAGCATGATCAAATTTTCACAAAAAAGTGTACAGATCGTTAGTCTATCATACCAAATACCTCTACAAAGTCTGAAGTGAATTGACCAAAGCGTTGTTGAGTCAGAGCACGACATGTAAAAAATTGCCTTAAAATTGATGAATAAAGTCCCATAACTCCTGCAAGGAGAATCGAATATTCACGAAAAAGGATACAGATGTGAGGCCATTATACCACATACCTCTGCAAAGTTTGAAGTAAACTGGCCAAATGGTTGTCAAGTTAGAGCACGACATGTGAAACAGAGGGGCAGACAAACAGACGGATAGACGGACGGACAATCGGACATTGGTATACCATAATAAGTCCATCATTTGCAGTATGATGACAAGTTCAACAATGTATATTTTGACAAAAACGCACCAAAATCAAAATCCTTATCATATGCACATCTTCAATATATGTACAAATGATCTGCAAAATAAAAATTTTCTAGCATAAAAACTGTAGGAGGAGTTGTTGGGACAAACCAAGTACCCCCTTCTTTTTTTGTTCAGTATATATTGGAAAAACCTAAGTATGTAAACACCTTTTGCCTGTAACTGAACATTAAAAAATATTCAATCAATCCTTTTACTAATCATAAAAGATCAAACAAAATAAATAAGAGAAGTTTGTTTTTCACCCTTTATTAACAAGATGTATGATGTATATCCATGACAAAGTGATGTACAACAATTTATATGACATTTCAACACAGTAAATATATATGTCAATATATCAAACATAGCCATAAAAAAGTTGACTTCATATCTGCAACATTCCTTAAACATATTTCTATCTAATTAAGAAATAAATGTATGCATTTAGTATATCATAAAAAGACCTTCTCTTGCATTAGTTACCTAAAACGGTAGCAACGAGTTAATATTGTAAGTAGGGTAAACATAGATCCCTACAAATTGTATCTCAAAACAATAGACAGAGAGACCAATACAATGAAAAATAACCCTTAAAACATATTTCTATCTATCTAGGTAATAAATGCATGCATCTTATTCAATGTACACTATAAACCACATTCCTTTCATTAGGAAAAAGTTATCTATAAAGGAATCAATGAGTTAGTATTATGAGTCAGGTACACCAAAGCCCCAACCAGCATATGTCAATAAAATAAACTGACCCATTGTAATGATCAAATCAATTGTGTATTAACATCCCTTAACACATTTCTTTCACACTAAAAAGATAAGCAAGTTTCAGTTTTCATGGGGACAAGATATTCTTGTCTTGTACTCCCAGTACAAGACTGAAAATTACTAGGCAACTATTTCTGATGTTATTGATATCGCCAAGGAACTTTGTATGTCAAGTACAGTCTCATGGTGATGAAATTAAATTTTATGGTTATAAATATGAGAAAAATAATCAAAAGTTGTAAATGTGAAATATAGAAATCTCCTACATCCCTGTGTCATGGCAAACCTCTTCTGGGAAATATTGAAATCTTTTCCTCAGGTGTCTGAGATTTCCTTATCACCCATTTGCACTTTAATGGATGTTAGATTCTTATAATCTTTTTAAGAAACAAATGTATACATACTATAAAATGTATTTTCCAAAAACACCTTATTAGGAATGGGTAACCTTTAATAGATCTGATATTTTGAGTAGGGTTCACTAAAACCTCATCCAAATGTTAAATAAAATGTGTAATAAATGTACATTACCATACAAATGTATATCAGTTAATATAACTGGTTGAAATGAAGTGAAGTAACAGACTATTATAAAAGATTTTTCATTTTATTACTAATTTTATATACTAATCAAATGTTGGAAAAGCATACAACCAAATAGTTTTTACTGAGTCCATTTTTTCCCATCATTTTGGAAAATCAGTTGACACATCAAACAAATTGTACTTCTTTACAATTAAAACTTATGTCAATAAGTATACAGCATACATCACTTCTTTTTAGTCTAATACAAACTTGATATCATATTACATTTTACAACCATACAAGTAATTTTTTTCAATAATCAATTATCATTAATTTTAGCATACATGTATGTGTAAATATTTTGTGTAAATACATATGTAAATAATTCTACACATTTGAAAATATATTGTCAAATACTTGTTTAAACTGAAGAATTTCTTGTAATATCTATACAGATTAACTTCACACAAATGTGAATGATTAGTTAAACATACACTTAAACCATTTTAATAAATAAAATATACAATGCTGTGAAACAGGTTGAAATAAAAATATGGATAATCTGTGGTAAGAGGTAAAAATTTACATGTATGTACAGCAATCAAAACATGAAAATGTCACTTACACAACTTCATCTTTGCTAGCCAGGGTTACAATTCGCTCCTCTCCTCTTCACCCTAGGTGGAATAAGCTGAATTTTTGAGGCCTCAAATCCAGGTTTTTGATTAGTTGTAGTTAAACTTAGCGCATCCACTTTATTAGACGTCACAAATTATCTTTAATTGTTACAATAAATCATGCTGAAACTCTTACTTCAAACGGAGATAATTTGAAGCTTGTGTCTCCAAAAATGTTACTCAATCTGCCAAGGGAGAAGAGGAAAGGAGCAGATTGTAACCCATGGCTTGCGAAGATGAAATAATTTCTGTTATATTTGTCCATATTTTTACTTCTTATTTCAGTTCATCAATACTTTTTACCTTAATGTGTAAGTAAGTTCAACAGATATATTATTTCTATCAACGCATGTGCTGATTTGCTGAACACCTCTGATAATGATTAGTAACTACCTGCACCTTAGATACCAATAAATCAAAATCATATTTTTTACTTTTTGTAGATATGAGTTATTGCTTTACACATGTAAATATCCTGAAACAAATTTCTATTTTTATCCTAATCTTTCATTTAGAAAATTAAAGCTTTAATTAATTACTGTGATCTTTGAATATTTCAACAAATTACAATTTTAATTGATGAAAAGAAAAGTGTAGAGTGTTATTTGATATAAACGATACTGAAATGAAAGTTACAATGCAACAGGGTCTGTCATTCTTGTTTAATTCTAAAACTTCCAGATATATAAACTTTTTAAAAAATATATGAGGTCAAGAAACAAATTTTGAATGTCATGTTTTTGAGCGAAAAATGTGTGAGTTGCAATTTGATCAAGTATTCCAAGAGTCATGTCACGAGTCTAACAGACTCTATAACTTCCATATTTTTAGAAATAATACAGACATCTAATTAACATCTAAATCTAGAGAACAAACAAGAATAAATGAATCCATGGTCATACTTGAAGGTAAACTAATTGCATGTCAAACTTGTCACTGAGACTTTTCTAGTCTTCACTCAAAAGATTTTGTTCCTTAAGGTGGTTCAGGTGTCTAAAACTGGGCATGCAACTCACTCATCTGATGAAAATTTTAATTTACCATTAAAATGTTGTAAAATGATTTTAAATAGTTTATTGATAATAAATAAAATGAAATGAGCAAGATTTATGCTTCCGGCTTACAAAATGTGTCACTCTTTTTGAAAAAAATTATTTTTTTAAAGGGAGATAATTCTAAAGAAATCTTTGTCAAAAATATGATCGGTGACCCCAATTTATCATTTGATATTTCCAAAGAGATTTCTTTAAAATACTTTATACTACATTTTCACCAAAATCTATTGTTTTATTTATTTTAATAAAATTGAATTTTCTCCCTATATAGACTATTAAAAAGGTCAAAATCTTGCTATTTTCTGGAGCTTATCCCGGGGAAAACGAGATAGGTGAACTATTGATTTTTTTCTAAAATTTTGAAATGAACTGAATAAACTTTCAGTCACAGGAAAATAAGAAAAATCTATCATTTTGATTTTAGTCCCCCGAACTACCTTAAATATATTTTCAGCTACACATGAACCCAATAACTATGTAAACTAAAGCTTTGATGTTTATAATAATTACTCCTAAAATTTTTGTCTAGTGTGTCAACCCTGACCTACTTTTTGTCTTGGCAAATTGGTTGCAATGATTGTTTTTGTTTCTATCTGAATTTGTTTTCTGAATTAAGTTTTTTTCAGTAAAACCGTAATTTAGTACATGTTCATTGAAAATCCATGAAGAACTATTCTATAAAAATACCAAACTTTGAAATAATAAAGGTATAATCTCTAAAAATATAGTCATGTAAATACTCTGAATTATTTAAAAAAAAATGACAGGCTGAACTACTGACTTAGGACATACAAAATTAATTAATTGGTTCTCAGGCCATTTTTCATTAAAACTGATGAGGGAGGGAGGTGATTTTTTTTATCTTTTTATTTGCTAAAAAATAGATGAGGCAGCTTTTTACATTGTAAAAACCACCTAAAATGTGGTGAGGGAGGTGATTTTTTATTTTTATTTTATTGAAATGGCAAAAAATAGGGTCAATGAGGGGCTTTTTTCAAGCCTCCAACTGGATGAGGGAGGGCCTGTGGACCAATAAATTTTTTTTTCATGGCCTTAATAGTATCAATGTAAATAATTCACAAAATCCATTATACATGTATGTCTAAACAATGAGTTTGGAAAAAGTTTTTGCTGTCTGAAGAGTTTTGATTATTTATAACTTGTACTCCTGGTAAACAAAAGAAAATGTCAAGGGTCATCTTGACAACAATGTAATAATCATTAAATATAAACAATAAAATTTTCTGAAGAAACATAGAAGATACGTTTATCCAACTGAATCACATGCTTTATAAAAGTATACCCAAGAACATCATGTCAATAAAATACAGCAAAATTACCTCCCCTGAATTATGAAATATGTAAGTCATGTCAAATGAATTTCAGAGATGTCAGGAAATTGTAAACAATTTAACAATATCAACAACAATGATGATTTATGGCAGTCAAAAACTTGTATACAGCAATTAAGATCTACTACGTGTGTACGATCTTCTTCTTCGCCTACTGCGACTTCTACTTCGACTGTAACTACGGGAACTTGTGCTGCTACGTCTCCTGCTGCGAGACCTTGACCTCCTACGTGATCTTGACCTGCTTCTCGATATCCTGTTGATGTTAAGTAACTTTGATAGTTTAAAAATAATAACTTGTATTACACATCTTAGACCAAAGGGAGATAATAATTTTAACCCATTATTCTACATCATTTAGAATCCTGATTTTTTTGGGCCTGCTTCAAACTTAACATTTTAAAGCAAGTGTTTGCATAATTCAAAACTTGAGAAATATCGACTATGGTGTGTTTTCCCTTATGCTAAAGTTTGACTATTCTTTCTGTTTTTTTGTTTTTTGTTTTCATGGAAAAAATCCAGGACTGAGTGGCACAAATGTTGGTTTGACAAAAGCTTGGATAAAATGACTGTATCAGAGCAGGACATGCTTCCCCTTCCAGAGCACCTGGTGTCACTCCTGGTTTTCATGGCAGTTCACACTATATGAGCCTTAGTTCTGAATGCACATTTTTTATTTCCGTGCCTTATGGTTGTCTCATGTCCTTGTTTTGTCTTTGTCTTTCTGTGTTTCCGTTTTTGCCATGTCTCTGGACTTATGATTTTTGTTGTTATCCATTTTTCCTTTGATTTCTACTGCAGTTGTTTTAAAGTCAATTGACAATTAAATTCTAATAGTAAATGAAATCCTTAACAAATCGAAGAAAATGTGTCCATGGGACACGGATGCTCCGTCATACAGATATTTCGGCAAACAGGAAGTAGATGAGCGACAGACTTGAAAAGAGGAGACATGGTACAACTTATCATACAAAAGCTTCAGACCAAATATCAAATCATTCCTGCATACACAAGCTGAGAAATCTTTGACGAAAATTTTCAATATATGGCTATAATGGGAAAAATCAAAGTTTTTCGTCAAACAGAAGTAGATGAGTGACGGACTTGAAAAGGGGAGACACAGTACAACTCATCATACCAAAACTTCAGACCATATGGTACTAAAATTGAATTGTCTATATTAATTTTAATTATTGTCTTTGCAACAGAATACTGGTTTGTGTCCTGTAATTGATGTCATTAATAGACAATTATTCAGGAAAATGCTGCATTCCTTAAATTTG
>MJUU01048246.1:7684-20437 GCA_002080025.1 Modiolus philippinarum | reverse complement strand
TATATATATATTTTGATACTACCCCTTTACAACGGGGGCATCTACCGTCGGGGTAACAGTAGATGCGTCCACATAATTATAATGACGATTTAAACGCTATGGATACTTTGATAATAGACTCAATACTTTGCGAATAAACGCAAAAATCTTTGCGATTAAACGCAACAATTCAAACGCATAAAATTATAGTCTTTAGATGGTCCCCTGCAAAAAAGAGCTTCTAGCCCCTTGCTCTATTCAAAAATGAGCATCAGCAGTAAACATAATTCACTATTGAACCCTAGGGGAAAACACATTCAAAGATTTTCTCCTCTGAAACTGAATAGCCAATTGCAACCAAACTTGGCCACAAAAGTTTTTAAAATTATTTCCCGCAATTTAAGTGTTTTCCAGGTCAGTGTTGCATCGAATAGGAGAGCCAGCATTGAAAATGGGATCCATCTAAATGATACAATATTCGATTTATAAAGATAACCAAATTGGAAAAAATCTAAAACATTCTCCCCTGAAAGTGGCGATTGGGACCAAACTCGCCAAAATATTCTCAGCTGGACCCGTGCAAAGATGTTTTCAAGTTCACACTTAAATGGCGACCAGCCGAGGAACATAATTGAACCAGGGATCTACCTCCACTTCTGTCAGGTGGGGTCCCAGGGACCCACCATATAAATTTTTCTGGGTCCTTCTGAAAAAATGTGGGTCCCAGGAGGTCACACAATTTTTTCTTGATTGATTAATTAGTTTTAATTTTACGTCCAGCAAGCAATATTTATGCTATTTAAGGACGAAAGCCAGTTAATCAGTTCAGAAAATTAAATTTAAAACAGGTGGAACGGACAAAAGGTGTAACGAGTTTTGATTTTATTAATAAATTACCTGCCCCTACCCTTTTCTTCAATTTTTCTAGTTCAGAGAAATGGATAGGGGCAGGAAATTAAGCCTTCTATATACCACTCCCATCAAGTCTGCACTTGAACAAACAAATAAAAATTGGGTCTTGTTATCGAATGGGGCGTGGTGTTTCTCCACACTGTTTGGCTCAAATGTTCACAAATGTTCGTGGTTAGGCTTTCTGTATTATGTCCTGAATATCTACATAGACAGGACTTTTGCTATCTACCATTTGGGCACGCCCCTGGCAGCTCTATAGCCAGATCGGCTGCAAACTAATTCAGGTGCCAGATGAATTTTACTTGAGAGCAAAGATACATTGCATCATGTTGATAAAGTGGAAGTTAGTTTGTGGTGTGTTTTTAGTTCTAAATTTACCTCAGCCCGAACTTAAAAGTTATGATGCCGTCAATCCATCTGGTCATTCTGGAACCTTTTATTTACTTACCGTTTACCTGGCTTTTATCTGCTTATTTGGTCTCACTTTTTTCAGACGCCGTTAAAGTTGGTTTTCTCAATTCTATTTCTGATAGCATGCACGCGCACATATTTGTTTGACTAGTAATGGTTACATGCGATGGATTCCCGAAAACGATTTTAAAAATAATAACAAATTGTCTAAAGCGTCACTCCTTCATCTTGAATTGTCATGGGAATCGAGAAGATTCACGATCTACACAACTTCGCACCAGATCTTGTGTACGTAGCATTTTTATACATTAATTACGTTGCGTCCCGTCGGATGCATATTGTAATAAAATATGCGTCCAGTCATTTTTATTTTGCGTACCAGACGCGTGTTTTACGCGTCCCGTAAATCCCTGATTTAACATTGACCCCTATCTGCACCATTTCAAAATATTTTCTCCTCTATAAATACATACCAAATTGAAATCAACCTTTGCAACAATAGTCTTTAGGTGGTCCCTTCAAAAGAATTATTTAACAAAGATGGTTGCCAGCATGGAATATAATTTAACATTGGAACCAACAAAAACAAGTACCAAGGTCTTGCACTGATATCACACCAATTATAACATAGTCTTTTATATGTAAAAAGGAGGGATAACAGGAAACATCTACAATGGCTGAAAATTACAGTCACATACAACAATAATCTGCAAGGGAAATACACAGGAAAAACACAAACAAGACAAGCGAGACAAATGTAAACAACCATAGGAATTCAGGTCAGCCGGACTTGGTGCTGCACTAGCAAAAAGCCAGCGGTAGTGTTAAACCGGGTTATGGGTCCCCAAACCTCCCCTTTATCTGTCTCCGTTTCCCTACAGTATAATAAACAAATTACATACCAATAAAACCCCATACAGGTACACCACTAGCTCCATGACCATAATCTTGAAAAAAAACACGTAATTTTTTTGATGGGTCAAGAGTGCTCACCGCTAAACTGCCGGCTAGCTCAATTAACGATTGACCCTTTGACAAAGAAGTTGTCCAGGGTCCAGATTGGCGAAACAGGCTTTTGAGAGCCTCTTGTTTGTAGACACAACTACTGGTATATGACATTTTAGAAATTATAAAAGTATTATTATTAATTGATTTTAAGTTTATTATACACCCTCTCCCATTCTGATAAGGATGTTTCCAAGTCCTTCACAACATTCTCAGCAACATTCAAACAAAACGTCTGAAGACCAAACGAATTTTAAAGTCAAGAAATGAGGATAATAACAAAACTACCGTAGGCCGAAATCCAAAGGGCAAAAAGACAAAGCAGGCGCAAAACCATCGGAAAAATTGTCAACCGCAATGGTCCTGGCTTGGTACAGGTATTTGAACGACATGGTGGGTTATTTTTTTTTTGATGCAGCGCCAAACCTCCTTCAATTGTTCTTGTGTCCGATATCAAGTGAACAACAATATTGTTCACCTCTGGTTGAAGACCCTCAGACGACATCAAGATGTAGGCAGGAATAAAAGCCCTGTCCTTGATAAACTGGAGTTTTCTATGTATCGTTTGTGTTTTTGTCACATGTGCATTCACTCCATATCCCGTCATTTTTTCTGATTGCTATTGAAAGGTCGTAGACAGTAAAAAGAAATATTCATTCCAGTACTAAGTTAAAATGAAATTTTGAATTATAGCTCCGACCAAAACTTCAAATTTTTCATCAAGGAAATGATATCTATTAAAGGACTTTTTAATGCTCAAATGAAACATAATTTTTTAAGGGCTTGATTAATAAGGCGGTCATGGAGATAAATTTGCTTAATGAATTTCCTCTCGCGTAACGAAATATTACTGTCCATGTAATGAGAGAGAGAGCGAGGGAGAGTAATATATTAAACTAAAAACAATCAAGTAATGATAATGATAAGCATGGTTTTGTTAATCCTAATATGAAAATGTCAACATATGATGAAATACTTTTTTAGTACATACATAGACATTGCATTTACAAACAAAAGGCTCTCGACAAGAAGATTTATAATTCGTAGACGTTTCTCCCACAAGAACGATGAACGTAGATTTATGTGCATTGTGATGGGTAGGGAAGAAGCTTACTTTGTAAAAAACGAACTGAGTCGTGGAAATATACAGAGGACGAAGTAATTAAAGTGTTAGATTTTGTGATCAACAATATTTATGTCCAGATTGTAGGACCTGTTTTAATTCCATTTTGAATTTTAATTGTTCGGAATTCCAATGATCATTATCTGTGCAACTGTCTTAGCCGACATGTTTCTCCATTCATATGAGACTCAATTCATCGAAGAGCTAAATAAGATAAAAAAAATAATAACCCAATTCTTTAATTTCAGCTTCCGTTATACAGATGATATTTTGTCTCCAAACAACCCACGCTTTGGTGATATTCTTCAACTTATTATTCCAAAAGAACTCGAAATAAAGATACCCGAGACATTTCTGCATCGGACCCATTCCTTGACCGTTATATAGAATCTGACACACAAACTGACCACAAACTAATCTCTACTACAAATTAAGGACTTCCCCTTTCCAAACGTCAACTTCCCTTTCTATCTACCAACAATCCAATAGTTCTAACATACAGAAATAACATCTTAAAACTTATTCGTTGCACTCAAGGGTCTGTGGTCGACACGGTGACTTCTTTGGTAAAGCTTTGTTTCTTGCAAATAGTCTTCTACAGCAAGGATATATTACCCATAACTTGAAGCCATCACCGCCGAGAAGATTTACATCAGAAATTACAATTTTTTGGACCGCTGTTACGTAAGATCTAAAAGCCAATTATACAGATTTTTCATTAGGCAAAGATATATCTATTACCGCCATATTAATCAAGGTTTAAAAACATTCCGTACCATACGATTACAAAAAAAGTTTTTCATGGATATCAGTCCTTTGCGGAATACTCTGAAGTATCGGTTCGAACCGTGATTCAAGATTCGTTTTACTTAGTACCGAAATTAAAATTTCTTTACAATGTCTACGACCTTTCAATAGTAATTTCTGTTGAGTTGCTTTCGGACACTACCGCAATGGAAGGGGAGGTCTGACGCTCCATATAACCGGTTTATCCTACCATTCCTTTTGAAATGCTTTTATCAAGTCATAAACATTAAGGTTGACATGTTCACGTGGTTTTGTTCATGCTTTGTCTTTTTGCCCTTTGGATTTCGGCTCTCCACAATTCTGTTCAGAAGTATTGTTGTAAACCCATTTCAAAAATTTTTATAGATTTTTTTTTTCATTTCGAACTTAACTTTGTTTTTCCCTCTACTGGACTTGACTTCATTACCAGAATGGACATGTTCTACATTTTGACTTCATTACCAGAATTGACATGTTCAACATTTTGACTTCATTACCAGAATTGACATGTTCAACATTTTGACATCATTACCAGAATTGACATGTTCAACACTGTGGGTGTCTTATTAGAAACAGGAGATGGATAATCTACCTATAATTTCATTCATGGTCCGTGACGGTTCAACTATATGTGTGCCCCAATTTTTCTTTTTTTGAGTTGTACTTATGTTGTGTCTTTGTTGCTTTGTATTTCTAATGTTGTCATTGACACAGGAATATTCTTTTTTGACTGAAAGTTTGGTTCTCACATTATTTGATATTATTCTTCAGTCTGAAATACTTTCAGTGACGATGTAACAAATAACAAGACGTTTCGTACTGCATGTGTAATATTAGACAAAGAATATACAACTACAATTAGAGCAAGTGGCTATATTAATCAGAAATTTCCGCGAATAAACGGCTATTCCTTTCAACGCTCTCAAGCTCAGAAAGAATCAAAACTTTCGGAAGACAAGAAATCAAAACTTGAGAAGAGTGCAGAAGGGGCATAAAAAGGTCCGATCAACTAAAGGCAGATCTTACGAGGGAGATACTCGTTTTGATACAATTCTGTTCGGCAATTTTGTTATTACCCCGTTTATAAAATTTCAAACTTTATATATCGTAAAGGACCGACCATTTAAGGGGGGAGGGAGGGGGCTATGGTTTTTTTGTAAAAAAATATTTTGGAGCTGATTTTATGTGAAAAAAATATTTTGGCTGCCAAAATGATGAAAAAAAAATTGTTAATTTTGAAAAAAAAAATTTTTTTGTTGATATACGTGAAAAAGATTTTCTGTCCAGAAAAAAAAACCATAACCCTCCTTCAGGTTAAATGGTCGGTCCCTAACTTTTCAAAACATGTCGATTTTTCAATTGTATTGGTACTTCATAAATAATCTAAATACCTTAGTTACTGTAAATTTCGTTTCTGCTTATGGGCATTTCGACAACTTATGTCTCTTCAGTGAAGATCAAATGTGAACATTAAGAAATCCATGAACTCAAAAATGCTTATAAATGAACTTTTAGAATGTTTAACCTGAGGCTCCGAGGAGCCTGTATCGCTCACCTGGTTTTTATTTGCAACAATCAAGCTAACATTGTAAGTTATACAGTTGAACTTCAGTCTCTCCAACTTTGGTAGCTCAAACACAACCAATATCTTGAACTGTATTTAAAGTCTGATCATGTTTTACTCTATGTCTTTGTTGGGCTTTTTTGACAAAAAACATTCTTGCTAATGACCACTTTTGACTCCATTTTTGAAGTCTAGACATCCTTTTGTAAATGGCGGTCAACGACAATTTTTAACACCATAAAGTCGCAACATTAATATCTATTTGGAAACCGAATTTCATTGAAATCAGACAATGCTGAAATTTCCAGCCTTTTTTGGTGGCCATTTTGAAAATGGCAGTCAAAGAACAATTTTTAACATCAGTTTTGCAGTTGCCACATCAATACCTATTTGGAAACCAAATTTCATTGAAATCGGACAATGTTGAATTTTCCCGCCTTTTTTGGCGGCCATTTTGAAAATGGCGGTCAACGAACAATTTTCAACACTGGTTTTGAGTCGCAACATCAATATCTATTTGGAAACCAAATTTCATAGAAATCAGACAATGTTGAATTTTCTGCCCTTTTTTGGCGGCCATTTTGAAAATGGAGGTCAACAAACTATTTTCAACACCAGTTTTGAATTCGCCACAGCATGGCAAACATTTCATCATCTTATACTTAACCTTCATCTTCTATAGTTTAGGAACTAAAAGACAAAAAATACAAAAATTTAAAAAATTCTGTCAAAAAAGGGCAATAACTCCTACAAGGGGTTTTGGATTTTCTTCAAAATTTCAGGGTGGGTAGATCTTGATATGCTGAACATTTTTGCAATTTAAAGTTGACCTCTATCTGTTATAGTTTTTCAAATAAAAAATAAAATAAATTAAAATTTTGAAAATTTTACGGAAAAAGGGCAATAACTCCAAGACGGGTTTTCAGATTTTCTTCAAAATTGCAGGGCAGGTAGATCTTGCCATGCTGATCATTTTTACTCCTTCAGATTTTTGATATCTGTAACGGTTTTCGAGTTATTTTCAAAATACAGCAATTTACCCCTATGTTCAATTTTTAGTAACAGC
Organism: Modiolus philippinarum; assembly: GCA_002080025.1. Taxonomy (NCBI): domain Eukaryota; kingdom Metazoa; phylum Mollusca; class Bivalvia; order Mytilida; family Modiolidae; genus Modiolus; species Modiolus philippinarum. Next base: position 13,591 of record MJUU01048246.1, on the reverse strand, counting down.
AGCCATGTTGTTTGATCCTCGGACTAATCGAACACAATTTTGAAACTGCATACCCTGGTGATGATTCAGGCCAAGTTTGGTTACAATTCGCCCAGCAGTTTCAGAGGAGAAGATTTTTGAAATTGTTGACGGACGGACGGACGACGGACGGACGGACGACGGACGCAAAGTGATGGCAAAAGCTCACTTGGCCTTTTAGGCCAGGTGAGCTAAAAATGAAATCACAATATTATAGTAGATTCCCGAACATTATTGTTTTTGGTAAATAATAAAATTATTACAAAGTTCAATTCTAAATTTGGGAGTTTACTCCTTGAAACACTTGTACAGCATAACAAAATTATGGTTGATTATACAACTTGTATATTTGTGTATTTTGAAGATAATGTAAAATTAAATCTACTTATTAATCCCAAACCAAAATCGACGAAAAATCCTGATGAAAAGAAGAACCTGGAAAGTACAATCGGTTGAATCGGGTAAAGCGAGAATAATTGGGAATCCACAGGGGAAAACATCAATCAAATCTCAAATGATTATCTTGAAGTGTTTGAACACAGATGCAAAAAGTTGCAATAAGATGCCCAAGCCACCAATGACATAAAACATGTGTTTCTTGTCCACCATTGTAAACATGAATAAGATGATTTTCCATCACAATGTCCCCACAGTACATATACATCCTGTTGGTAAAACTAGTCCAATATCCTAAGTACTTTTATCATAGTTATTATGCGATTGGAGACGAAAACCCGTTTCAAGCATTGAGAATCAACCCAATAGTATTTTTTACGAAACAAGAAAGAACCGTTTTATTTGCATTCATGTAGTGTTTATTCATTTATTTGTTAAATTCCTCATATTTGAGATACAATGATTTTACGAAATTACATATAGAGGAACATCAGTTTTTACAAAACTTCATTATATAAATATGACATTGTCACATGTATTCACCAAACAGTGAAGACAACGCATTGAAAGACTCCAACTTCCTGCATCTGTTTGTGTGCATTACAAAGATTGTAACTAAATATGTAATGTATCAAATTACCTACCGGACCAAAAATGGTATTTAAGTTGAGATACAACGATAAACCCCGCATATATTAACTCAACATGAATATAAACAAGGTTTGTAAAAATTGAAGTGCATGTGTACATAAATACTAGTAACACACTCTTATTTAAGAGTTCTCAATGGATGCCCGTTCGAGAAAAATGTCGACGACATTCGAAATATTATGCAGCAAAACATATGAGCTTTAACCCATGAAACAACGTAACTGCTAAACTTCTCTGAAAAATTATATAGAAAGTTAACAGTTTTATTACTTGCTCCTTTAAAGGAATATGTACCCTTTGTTGAAGCCGAGGTAGCCAAATATAAGATAATTTAGTTTAACTTGACGTAAATAAAAATAACTATCTATTTTTGTTCAATTTGCCTCTTTTGCAAATTGTACTGATTTTAAAAATTATCAATTCGGAGTGTGTGTTTATGTGTTTAACAGTTGATTCGTCACGCGAGAGCTAGCACAAATTATACAGATTTTCTCATTAAACAGTTATTTCTGTTATAAATCAAGGCTTAAAAAATCATACGGTACGTCATTAAAAAAGTTAAAAAAAATATATATCAGTCCCTTGTGGAAACAAGTGAAGTTTAGGTTCAAACTCCGATTCAAGATAATTTTTTACTTAGTACTGGGATGATCATTTCTTTTAACTGTCACCTTTCAATAGCAATTGCTGCCGGGCACTTCTGCAATGGTAGGGTAGGTTTGGCATGCCATAAAACCAGTTTAACCAATAATTTCTTTTGAAATGCCTGTAATTTGTCTTTTTTGTCTCATGGATTGCAGCTAATGACAACTCTGTTCGTTAATTTTGATATTACCCACATTTAAGATTCCTTTTATCATATCTTTTTCTTTTTTTTTTCATTTATTCAGAAAAGAAACTCAGTCGCAGAATACTGCGTAACAGGAGTATAAACATACATTTAAGTTACATATTGACAATACATATCTTGACGTAAATAACATACAAAACATGACATAGATAACATACAAAAACATCACATGTATTACATACACAAAAGACTAAATAAGCATCTTTTGTAATTTTTGAATAAATATTGACATATTTATTAACACTCTAATATTACATAATTTCAGCATAGTATAAATTTTCTCTCTACTTGGGTACCTAGTATAGTACGATGGAATAAATTTTTGTCTAATTTTTGAAACCTTTACAATATCTAAAATTTTGTAAATTTTATTGAAAACTAAGGAGTATCTCCCTCATGCAAAGCTCTGTCCTTAGCAGATTTTGGCTTTACATTTAGATCACTTTGGTTATTTGTTCTCTGTCAGTTTCTTAACATTTTTGATTCTATGGTCTTCCAAACATTTAGATTTTATCTGCACTGATGAGACATAATTTGTCGAAATGCGCATATGCAGAAAGTAAATTCACAGTAACTTCGGTATTTAGTTATTTCTATATAAAACTAAGGGATTGTTACATTCACAGAGATAGTGATATTCATCTCCAAGACCAGTTCCACAAATCCCACAAATTCTTTCTTCCCTCGGAATGTTCTTCCACCTCCCAGTTTCTATAGGAAATTTAATATTACAAACCCTAAGTTTACAAATGCTAGATCGATGACCCCTTTTTAAGTTAAGAAGATAAGGTTTTAGTTTAAACTCTTGTTTAAATTTGCAGTAATACTGCCCCCTAGATGAATTATTCATATCGGTAAACCATTTTTGAATATACTGGTCTTGGAGACGCTGCTTTATATTCATTTTCAAAAAATCTAAACTAACATTTCCTTGAATATTCCAAATTTCACTGAACCCACAATCATCAAAAATAGATTTTACATAATTGATCCACTTAAAATTATGATCACCTTGCTCATAAAGGTACAATAATAATTTGTATAATTTGCCTGACAGTTTGTTTTCATTAGAAACCAGTTTATGCCAAAAACACAACATCTTCATTTTGATATTTACTTCAAGAGGAAATCGCCCAAGCTCACCATATACCATAAAGTTAGGTGTAGATGATCTAATACCAAGTATCCGTTTACAGAATTGCAGATGTAATTTTTCAGCATTGGTCTTATTTTCAAAACCCCAAATTTCTGAAGAGTAAGTTAAAATAGGAAATACTAACAAATAGTTTCAACTGCAGATCAATGGGAATGGAAATGTTTTGTACCTTTTCGTAGAGGGCATAAAGAGCTTTTTGAGCCTGATCAACCAATTTTTTACGTGCTTGAAAAAAAATTCCATTATAGTTAAACAAAAGACCCAAGTAAACATAAGAGTCTTTTATTTCTAAGTTTTGATCATATAGTTTAAATATGACGTTTTGTGCAAATTTCCGTTTTGAGAAAACTATGATCTTCGTCTTTGCTACATTTACACTTAATTTCCAATCTGCACAATATTTTTCAAAAACAGACAGTGCCTTTTGTAACTCTGACGCAGACTCCGCAAAAATTACGGTATCATCAGCATATAAAAGAATAAACAACTTAATATACAAATTCAAACTACCCATTACTTTTTCATTCAACATTTTTACATTTTACATTTCACAGTTGATTCGTTACTGTCGGGCATGCAGTTTATACAGTGACTTTTTAGTTAGAGCAAAAACACTGTCCCAAAAGCTGCTTAGTCAGGGATTTGTTCAGCCTTTGTTACTTTCATCCCTTCAGAAATTCTATGGCCGTCACCATGACATCATTGACAGATATGACGTGTCTGTGTCCCAAATGAAAGCGGACATTTTCAGCTAAATTTCACGTCTTCACGGATTTGACATAACCGGATTTGACTCAACCCCGGATTGACTCACTGATAGTGTGACGGGTGCCGCTAGCGGAGCAGGACATGCTTACCCATCCGGAGCACCTGATGTCACTCCCGGTTTTTATGGGAGTTCACACTGTCAGTGCTTTCGTTTTTCGTGTTGCCTTGTATATCATATTGTAATATTTTAGTTTTGTCTTCGTGAGTGATGTTTGTGCTACCGATTTGTCCTTGTGATTGTTTTCATACTATAGAGATTTACAAAAAGCTTTTCCAAATTTCACCATGATACAGTTTGAGGGTTAGAGAAGTAGCATGTATCATGGATCACATTGGTTTTTGTCTAAGGGTTAGAAAATGACATTAACCAATCCGCTACCAAACAGACCTCTCAAAACACTTTATGCCTTACTGATAGTGTGACGGGTGTCGCTAGCGGGGCAGGACATGCTTACCCTTCCGGAGCACCTGATGTCACTCCCGGTTTTCATGGGAGTTCACACTATGAGTGCCTTAGTTCTTAATGTTATCTTTTTATTTCCGTGCATTGTAGCTGTCTCACGTCCTTGTTTTGTCTTTGTTTTTATCTGTTACCGTTTCTGCCATGTCTTTGGACTTTGATTTTTGTAGTTATCGCTTCCCTTGTTCCTTTGGTATTCTACTGCCGTTGTTTTTTAATCCATCAACAGAATTATCGGACAGATATTCTTCCAAGTCATTGAGGTACAGAGCAAAGAGAAAGGGGGATAACTTTTCTACCTGCCTCACCCCAATTTCACAAGGAAAGAAGTCAGTTTTTAATATCCCACTCTTAACACAAGTCTTACTATCCGTATACATATTTAATATTACATTGAACATTTTCCCACCAATATTATACTTAACAAGCTTCCGCCATAGACCTACCCTCCACACAGTGTCGAATGCCTTTCTGAAATCTATAAAGGCGCAAAAAAGTTTTTTACCCGAGTTTAAGTACAATGATACCAGCGCGTGCATAATAAACATACTATCTTGAACCGAATAACCATTTCGAAAACCACCCTGAGCATCAGTAATAAGTCCGATCTCGTCTGATAATTTATTAAGTCTTGAATTAAGAATAGAGGTGAAAACTTTTCCAAGATTTGAAGTAAGACAGATCGCACGGTAATTATCCAAGTTGTTTGGGTCGCCTTTATTTTTATACAAAGGTTTAATTACCCCAGTCAACCAAGACTTTGGTATAATCCCCGAACTAAACACCAGATTAAACAGTTTCTTATATGATGTATAGTGCTTTTTATATATTCATTTACTACGTCATCGTCCCCAGGGGCTTTACCATATATATATTTATTTCGTAAATTAAACTTATGTTAAACTTATACAAAATTTTAGTTATATTACCCTTGACTATAAATCATGATATAAGACACAGAGAAGTTTGTTATATAAACAAATCTCTGAAACTGAAGCCAGTCAAGTAATGTTTTGTACCATCCAAATCTCTTTCAGTACTATATCAGACTGGTCGAGAGAGGTCGAGACTCTTTCAGTACTATATCAGACTGGTCGAGAGAGGTCGGGACTCTTTCAGTACAGGTCCAGACTAGTCGAGACAGGTCGAGACTGGTACAGTAAATTTCAGACTTAATCAGACTTTGGTCGAGACTGCTTCAGTAATTTTCAGACAAGTTGAGACTGGTAGAGTACTTTTCAGTACAAAAAGTGCCCGTTTCGGACTTTCAGTGTTTTGTAGTGAATTATCAAGAGACAGAAAATGTCGAACGCACAAACTTAAACTACATGGCTGCAGTATAAGACGTATTAAAATGGTGAACTAATATCAACTGAATACATTCAATGACAACATTCTTGATGCAAGGCAAGCACAAATATGTACAAATATAAACATTGTAACCTTCAACCCACATTCAATGACAAATCTAGAATGATCTAAGGTGGCTTAATCTCTTCTGGTTTTCTCCATTTAAATGGCTGAAAGGATTTTGCACGCTAACCCCAACTTTCTATTTCAAGAATGTCTTTTATAGGCCAAATTCCGACACCTGAAAAGTTTCATAAA
>MJUU01048245.1:16427-32929 GCA_002080025.1 Modiolus philippinarum | reverse complement strand
TGATGGAACAAAAGTTACCCGTATCTCAAATTTTGTTATACTTTCTTTGCCTGTCATACATGAAACTTCAAAACTTTCAACCGACGAACAAACAGTACTTGCAATTGTAAAATCATCAGAAAATTACGAAAGTCTGTCTTCAACACTTCATCCAGTCTTTAAAGAAATTAACGAACTTTACCATAGTAGGGCCATTCGGAAAACTTGGGTATCATCAGGTGCTCCGGAAGGGTAAGCATGATCTGCTCCACGCGTGGCACCCGTCACACTGCCAGTGAAAAGTCCGGTTTTGTCACAGTCGATTTGTCAGTCTGGTAACAAACTCTGGATCTACCCAAAGATATCTGTTCTCATTTGTGAAACAGAAACATTGTAACGGTCTGTCAAATCGTGGTGAAGCATATCCTGTTCTCTATATCATGGACACCCACTTCTTATGCAGTAAAAGTATCAATCAAGGGAAACCTGTCAAAAGCGTGAAGACGTAAAATCTGCCTGAAACCTTCTCGCCATACAGTTTTAGGATGTCATCGTTACTTCCGAATAATTTTAAAGGAAGAAGGCCACAAAGGTTAAAAGACATGGACCATTTGATTTTCGGGGGCGGGGGAGCTGGTATTCTTTTTTTTGCCCCAATTTGGAAGATTCTATGACCAGCGCCTGGGTTGAAAAAAATCTTCCTTCTCGGGTGAAAATCCAAACCACCCCCCCCCCCNAAAAAAAGAATCAAATGGTCAGTGCCTTATCATGAGATAATCTAGGAAATATTGAGTAAATGTATATGAGACTTTAACTTGCATCGTAAATTGGTCTTAGAAGGGCTTGCATGTTGTACTAATTTCTCCACAAAAAAGGAGCATCTACGTGCATACACTGGACATCAGTCAAGCGTGGTTACGACGTCTAATGTCACCGATTCCATGTTGACTTGGCCATAACCCCAAATAACCCCAAATGTCTTTTCACAATTTTCTGCTGTGCTCATCGGTTATAGACAAAAAGGCACGAATACAGCAATATATTGCTTTTAAAAATCTTCTTCAGTAAATATATACAAAAAATAATAAATAAACAAAAATAAAACAAACACTGATTATTCCAATAGCACTCAAATATCTTTGCATACACTTGCTGGTTTAAAAACGCCCGCAGAAAATTATACGCTTGCAACTATTGTATTGAATATTATGGTTAAAATTATGTTTATTGGTAAAATTCAATATTTGAAATGTATTTTTATATGTTTCATTGGAAATTTGTTATAACTATAGTATATAACGGCCCTCAAATTTTAGACCAGTAAATGCCGTTATCTACAAACATACGGTTACACTTGCTATTTTCGGCTTTATTTATAAATATCTAATAAAAGGTATAAAAATGCATTTTTTTTAATTGAAACCTAAACACGATATGTAAAATTTAACAATAAAATGCAATACAACAGTTACAGGCGTATATCTTTGATTGCTGAAATCAGATTTATTTATGGCAAATTTGCAGTAAGAATAAGGAAAATACCTTTAAAATGTTGATATTACGAATGTACATCAACAAACCTTGGTTTTTGGAAAATGGTTCTATGTTCAGGTTTTGTTCCTTTTGGTAGTCATGTTTTAGTGGCATGTGTGAATTTTTACAATTCTGCAAGTTTTGCACTTTGATCTATATTTTATCCAGATGACAACATATCTTTCCCTACAGCTAAGGATGTTTTTCCCCTTCTGGTTTGAGTATCTCTCCCAGATGACAACATTTCTTTTCCTTTAATGAGGAGGTTGTTTTTCCTGTACTAGATATGACTTTTGTAATGGAATTGACATTTTCAGCACGTCGGATGTCTCATTGTACGAAAACATGAGCTCTGGGCTCCGGGTCGGGCTTAAACTTCCCAGATCCGAGCTTCAACACTATGACTCCGGTCAACACAAGGGCTCAAACACTAGGGTTCTAGGCTATCGGAGAGCTGTGGATCCCGTGTTATTGTCCCAGTTTTACAAGTATCAGGAGATACATACTTTAAAGGTGCACCCGATCTCACGCATGTTTTTTATAAGTTCGTGTTGTTCATCAGTGTAAATGTTTCTCCATTATTCTTTCTGTAACTTACACATGTGATGTCTTTGTTTCCTGGTGTTCCCGATGTTGCCATTGTCCACGGATTATTTTTTTAGCGTTTCAGTTCTTATTTACTTTCACCTCTTGTCCAACTGTCTTTGAAATGAAAACCAAATTATACTTATTCAGTTTTCAACTGTATTTTTCCAAGATTGTCGCCTGTTCATTTCTTAGTTTTACGTCAGTTGAACTCTATGGAAAAAGAAGCGGATTGATGCCACAAGAAGAGGAATATCCGGCATTATTGGATATAAGTGCCGAAAAAGTCTTATTACTTTGCTGACGATAGCATTTGAGGTCACTTAGTTTAACGATAGTGCTTTGTTGCCTGTAATTTATTGCTTAATTTGAACCAAAATTTGATGGAATGTCTACTGATGAGTTCTTAAGAGAATTTACACATGGCCCTACACAAATACAATATTACTGCCACAGCATAACCAAAATAATCTTTGGGTCATATGTCATACCTATTAACTGATACATTAAAACTAATACATACGAAATAAACACGAGACATAGAAAGTAAAGGATTCACATATATACAAACCGCGATGTATCATCCTTTTTACAATATCAAAATGAGTTCCATAAAGTTTACATCCAAGGACGTATATTTAGAATATACGTCCTTGCTACACCCTAAAAGACGGGCTTTGATGTATCGCTAATACAATGTGTGTGTGCAATCAAAAAATTAAAAATTCTTCTTGTCGGAACTACTTGTTCGATAAGAACCAAACTTTAGTTTGTGTTCTCTTTTGGATCCTTTGCATAATTAGACCTGAGCTGTCAACATGAAACATAGGGAAAACTTCCAGTCTGGAACTTTTTGCTGATTCGAAAGCAAGTTTCTTTTACATGTTATCATTTACTGAATATGTCCCAATCAGAAATATGAGTCGAGCTGTCAGCAATGATGTATTTGGTAAACATAAATTTGGTGACCATTGTAAATCACCTTACGAAGATGCGGAACATTATTTTTTAAATGCCCTTAATACTGTTACGAAAGTAGACACTTCAAGACTAAAGCTTATATCAATATTGAAACGTTTAGTTATTTTCGAAAAGAAACATAGAGCCCTTTTAAATAAAGAGTATACATTATTTAGAACTTTAGACAGAACATTATTGCCGAATTCGCAAGCCAACGTGTTTTATTTTCTCAAATTTATATACCAAGTTTTTCATAAACATTTTTTTGTGTTTCTGCGTTGCCATCATCTAGGGTTCGTTGAGGACGTCTTATTCAACTTATCTTATTCCTCAACAGATGGATCCATCAAGTTGAAACCATTTGATATATTTTTCAGTCCAGATTTTGTTTTATAGCTGACTGAATGAACATTGACCGGTTTTTATTTTATTATTTTATTTTGTTATATTTTAACGGATTGTCAAACATATTTCAAGTTTTAATATGAAATGAAAAAAAATGTATATATTTAAAAATATAAATAAAACAAATACCTAAAATCAAAGTGTATTTTGAAATATTCAGTATTTCTTAGAACAATTTAATAAAATTTGACCTTAAACCATCATGGTAGACGTTGGCGATTTAGTCATTTTAAGACGCAAGATGTGAAAACAAGAACTGCATAAATATTGGTTGTTATCTCTAACTTTTACTTAAAATTAATTAGAAACACTTGTCAATTACAATGCTCCAGGCCTTCGGAGATAAAATGACATCTCGACGCCACAGGTGTTCCACCACTGTTTGATTAGTCTCCCTTTATAAAAATGAGTTATCTCCCTTGACAAACCGAACTAATTCTTCAGTATGTCAAACAAAATGACACTGTCTTATCTGAAAGACACATCTTTCGATAAACCCCCATGAAAATATCAACCGACCTTAAGGTGTAACAACGAATTCCGTCTCCCATTGCCTCCCATGTGAAATTGCATATGTTTCTGCGTTCGTATAATTTGTACCTGAAGTTCAAACAAAATGAAACATGTCTCATCTGAAAGACACATCTTTCGGTAAACCCTCATGATGAAATGAACCGACCCCATCTGTAATATAAGAAAAAACTGGTTCCCGGTTAGTCAAAACCTAGGGATAGGTACTTCCTGTCTGTGTTTTCACGGGAAAAATACCTCCGCTTTCAACTTTGATAAAATCTTTAATTTTCAACGAAATGGAATAAATTTAGGTTAAAAAGAATCTCTTTTGAATGGCTTTTCAATTTAATTCATAATGACTAGTCAACCCTTTTAATCTACGACACTATTAACACTTCTTTAGAACTATGTTGTCTCAAATAAGGACTATATTAACATATGTGCCTGACTGGGTTCCGAATTAGTTGTGTTACACCTTAACTGTAAGATACGAAAAAATGGTTCTCGGAAGGTCACAACCTAAGGATAGGTATTTCCTGTCCATGTTTTTACGGGAGAATACCTCCGCTTTCAGCTTTGATAAAATTTTTAATATTCAACGAAATTGTATAAGAATCTCTATTGAATGCCTTTCCAATTTAATTAATAATGACTAGTCAACCTTTTTAATCAAGAAGAAATATACGACTTTTGAGGAATAGGAAGTGATTATTACTATAATAAACAATATTGATTTTAAAGCAATAATCATTGCTTTTTCGGGAGTCACATCTATTCTTTCTTCTTTGATAATGATCTCAATGGTTTTTGGTGATGCTTAGACACTCTGTTGTTATTACAAACGAACACAAAAAAAAATCATTGTTTTTCTCTTGCTTTATTTTTCACTATATTGCAATGACTGAGAATTATAGATTACTACGATGCAACAGGCGTACAAATGAAAGATGGAAATATTTCTTCAAGATATGACAATTGAGTCGTACACTTTGATAAATCTAGGCATGAAAAACCATAATGTTACTCAAAACAACACAAAAATAAAGATCTGTTGGGTGGCTGATTGGTAAATGTCATTTTCGTACTCTTAGACAAAACCAATAAAAATCTATGTTACGTCTTACTTCTCAAACCCTCAAGCAAGACCGAGTTGAAAGTTTGAATTTGTGCTTAATTCTCTCCTAAACTGTATGTACAATAAGTCATCTGAGTGTATTAATGAGCCAACTGAGTATTTCAAAAATGCAGTTGAGTACATAAAAATCAGCATTCATAATCATAATCCAATTCGTTTATTTGGAATTCTTAAAGTTTATTCTTCACTTGAAGAAACTATTCTTTAGTCATAATAGGCCCTTGAATGGGCTTAAATTGTGTATTGATTCGTATTTGAGGTTCTTTGTATCTTTAAGAAGACCCTGTAACAAACTTTCGGCTCTTTAGATATATGTGTACCCAATGTACTTGAATTATTTATTCTTTTTAATTATTGAATGTGTCAGGCGATATTTTGTATGCACTGTTATAGCTAACACCTGGACACATCTGGCATTTGTTGCTTTGTTAATTTTCGTTGAATTCGCTCTGATTGATTTTGCCTGTTGTTGCCATTTTAGACCGGCATTATTTGCACATTCAGGCACGTACGTTTTTATCCGAGGGCAATATTTGAGTTACTAACCTTTATAGTTTAAATTTGTTTTGCACACAATTGTGCGCTTAGTATATTCTCACTTTTTATCGTGTCAGAAATTTTCATTGCGTACGAAAAGGAAGAGACTTGTTGACAAATCTAGCAATCGCTTTAAGATACAATTCAGCTATGCCAATATACTAATATAGTTCCTCTCCCTTAAAAAAACTTTACGAAGAAAAATAATTATTAAGTAACTATTTCTGTAAACACGGAATAGTAAATTGTACTGAATACGATCACGAAAATCATTTTGCTAATTAATATGACAGAGCATTATTTGAGTTTGAGAAATGTAAAAAAAAAATCTCCGTAAATTAAAATTTATTTACTATTTTGTATGTCACAAGAGCGTTAAATTGAAATATTTCGCTTCGAGAGTTCCATTTTTGAAATATAATTTAACGCTAATCTTTATCAGAGATATATGAAACACGAGATGACACGTTGCTTACCTGCTAAAGTTATAGCGTCATCACTTTTCTCTAATTGATGACAAAGGCCATAATTTCATATTATTAGCAATGGTATTGTTTTTTTTTTTTTTTTTTTCTTTTGAAAACTAAATACTAGTCAAATACACATCGAGAAACCTCGGTCGGTTACTAAAACCTCCCTGTACCAAGTTAGTTTTCTATGGTTAAAAGTGGAGATAATTTCAGTTAGCATATCAGTTGCCTCTTTTGATATTTAAATGAAAATTGTCTTATTTAACCATATGTAACTAACTTGGTACAGGAAGTTATTAGTAACCGACCGAGGTTTCTCATTTTTATCCCTTTGTTTTGACAGCTTTTTTTGAAAACTAAATACACATGGAGAAACCTCGGTCGGTTACTAATATCTCCCTGTACCAAGTTAGTTTTCCATGGTTAAAAGTGGAGATAATTTCAGTTAGCATATCTATTGGAAACCATACAATATCTAAATTTGATTGAAAACTAAGAAATATCTTCCTCATGCAAAGCTCCGTCCTTAGCTGATTTTGGCTTTACATTTATATCAAATCGATTATTTGTTCTCTATCAGGTTTTAAACATCTTTGACTTTATGGTCTTCCAAATGTTCAGATTTTATCTGCACTGAAGAGACATAAGATGTCGAAATGCGCATATGCAGAAACTAAATTCACAGTAACTATGGTATGTAGTTATTTCATTCCTTAAGATTATTTCATCCCTTAAGAAATTCTAAGGCCGAAACCATGACCTCATTGAAGAAAATGAATTTGAAATAATGGGTTTGAATTTACTCTCGATTTACTGCTGACAGTGTAACGGATACACCTCAAGTAAGAACTTTCACTTAGAATATAAATGATCATAGCCTGTTAAGTAAGAAAAATATACTATTTTTGTATAAAAACTTTGTTTAGATATGTAAAGTATACATGGAAAACACAGGATCTTGTCCGACAAACATCATTAAAGCCTATAATGAACTCCACGTACAAAGTTTTCAAAAGAAACTGAATATAGGTTTGCCCAAAACTAGATTGCCAAAAGTCAAAACTCAAAATTCAAAATATATTTGAATATCAAAATTTATTGTTAATTTAAACTACGCCATATTTCACACCTGTGAATTTCCAGCAACGTTGTGTAAGTGTTTCAATGGTTGATTAACAGTTTCATTAAAGCACTGAAACCAATTTATTTATTCAAGTATCCAATTAGAACAATAATTTTTTAGAGTTCGAAGACCTTTGCTTTTTGTCAGTAACAGGTAATACAGTGTCATCTGCAATCATTAGTGATCATTTTCTCACTGACTTTGTAATGACAGACTTGTGACATCAGCCGTCTAGATTTGATTTTTTCTCTCTAATTAAACATAGTCTCTGTTAAGAAAAAAAATCTTTGAATTGAAAAGAACAAGAAGTGTGAAAATCAAAGAAAACGTTGTTATAAATGTCACGATAGTACAAACACAAGCCATGTAAACATCGTATATATGTTTAGCAAGAGTAAAAAAATTCCAAAAAGACAAAATCAACAATGTCATTGTTATTCCGACACTGTCCAGCACAGAAAGTATGATGGGGACTTTCTGTTGAAACATGGGCAGTAGATTTAGGATACCGATGGAACAAAAAATGAATTTACTACAAAAATTAAAGTCTAGGGACATGCCAAAAACGATAATTAGACAGAAAAGCACATCTCAAAAATCAAAAACATGACACGACCACAAAAATACGTTCTATCAAAACCGGCACCGATGGGATGGTGACTCTATAAAAATTGTTTAAAGGTCTTTGGTACATTAGCACTGTAAATATATTTTTATAAGAGGTAGAAGTTCTATGCGGGAAAAATTGTAACTTTTTAAATTATTTTTACCATATTATGTACATTCCCTGTTTACACTGTTCTTCTAACAACTCAGTTTTTTTTTATTATATTTGGAAATGGGAGTAATGACAAAATTTCCGAGCTGAGTTGTCAAGAGCCGAAGTCAATGGGACAAAAAGACATCTAAAGGAAACCACCGGAAAAAATGACGACCGCAATGGTCCTGACTTGGTACAGGCACTTCAAAAATTGTGGGTTAAACCCTTTTTTTCCCTTTTTTTCGCGAACAAAACCTCCCCTTTAATTACGGTATGTCTGGTAGCAACTCAGCAGCACTTGCTATTGAAAAGGTCGTTGCCAGTTAAAAGAAATGATGTTAAAAAGAGTCTTGAATCGGAGTTCGGACTGAAACTTCAATTTTTTTTCACTGTAAGACATACTCTCAGTAAGCAGAGAGCTGGAATATTACTACCCATGTTAGAGAAATTGATAATTTTGAATTTAAAATCGTCCCGTTTGTCGTACATTTTAGTACATAGATGAGCATTCTTGTCAAATTCGAGATGTAAGTCCAAAAAGATGTAGAACTAGTGGTGTCTGTCGTTTTCTCTATTTCTAGTGCTGGCGAATATCAATGGGATTGATTTAGCAAAAGATACGTTATTGATTGAAAGAACATCATCAATATATGTTCAAGTCAAATTGAAGGATCTGGGATCTTTTATATTTTATAATCTTTCACGAGTCTCTGAAGAAATTCAGTCTCTTAAAATATAAAACAAGTCTGCGATAAGAGGAGCACAATCAGTATCCATTGGTATGCGAACGTGATGTTGATAAATATAATAGCACCTCTAAATGTGATATATAAATCATCAATTAGACAATCAAGCTACTGCACATTTGTTTTATCACCTTAGCATACTTTTCCATTCAAATGGTTTTTGAAAAAATGTGGATTTATGACCCAATGCAACATTTTTTTTCTAATTCGGCAAATTCTTTTTTGGTGATGCCATTGATTCATGATTTTATTTGATCATGAGGAAGCGTGCATGGTATACAGTGCGGAAGAAATCAAATGTTTTGTGAGAGTGTTTTTGAGAAAATGAAGATTTTCCAATGAATTGTTCGGATTTTTAAGTATCTACAAATGATGTATGTCACTTCGGGCATAAACAGTTTCACAGAATACTTGATGCCTGTCTTTGATTGCAGACAAAGTCTTAGTAAGTTCAATAGACAACTAAGTAGTTGAGCAAGATGTAGAATCTGCAATGTATCTTTCCTTATTGGAAACACTGAACGATTCCCCTAGATGTTCCTGTCTAGATTTGAATTGACTAATGAACTATTATAAACTCTCATGAACTATAAAAAGCTTTCTTCAGATTCGCTCATTACCGGTATAACAATTTGGGAATTAACGTTATATTTCAATCGTTCGTTGGAATGAGATCTAGTCATTTCCCTAATTCCACTACTTCATTTTTTCCCTTTATCTTACATTGACTTCCTACGCAACTCGTCGTCTTTCTACAGTTAGTTTCATGTGGAAAGTAATTCTTGGCTATAACGTAACTCTCTTTTTTTCTAATTAGGACCAGACTAATGGACAATAATTGTACATTTATTTCATTTGAAGTCAATATAATGATAATGCTCAGAAATACGACAAATTGATAGAATATGGAGAAATGTTTTTGATTGTTTCTTGTCCGTTCCTTGTTTGTTGCTGAAAGTCATTGCACATAATTGTTGTGTATGAAAGTATCAACAATCAGGAACTGGTGAGAGAGATGAAGTAGTCCTAGACGAAAAGGGTAAAAAAACAACGGAAGTAGAATACCTCAGGAACCAAGAACAAGATTAAATAAATCAAAGTCCAGAGACAAGGCAAAAGGAAGAATACTAGAAGATGAAAAAGCCTTAAAAGCTGCACAACCACAAAACGCAAACAATACAGATACAACAATAAAAACTACAGCACTAACAGCGTGAACTCGCAAAGAGTGGCATCAGGTACTCCGGAAGGGTAAGCATTTCCTGCTCTGTATACAGCACCCGTCACACTGTAAGTGGGTCAATCCAGGGTAAAGTCAGGGTAATAAATGACAGATTATCATTATTAAACCTTTGACTGAATAAAAGAGTATGCTCAATATTTTGAGAATAGTGTTATGCATTACTGCATATCCTTTCATTCACCATACATGTAAAGTATCTACAGACTTGAAGTAGTGCCATTCATACGTGTAAAAATATTTGCACATTCAGACAAGAGATGAAGTAATTCCTAACAAAATTGCAAATTGCTAAGATTTGAAATTTATAAAACTAGATTTTTATTCCAGTGCAAAGTTTTGCCAATTGTTGCTCTAAATTGATGTGAGTGATTTGTTATCTGTTAACTGTTAACTCTTTTATATGTTAAGGATGTTCGCTGGTCATATTTATGAATTTCTGTCAGATTTTCGGACCTTTCTGACAAAAAATCACATTTTACTGAAATCTTGGTATTTTAAAATTCATCATCGAACATCTTCGAGAAAATTTGCAAAATAATTTACTCTGGAGAGACTTACGTTGTCGGAAGAATTCAGTTAAATGATGTCAATATTTTGTCATCTGTTAAGACTGGAGTGATACCGATATTGATTAATTTTCATCATTTGATATCAACAACCAAATTTTAGAATGTTTTGAGGCTATATCAACAAAATGAGCGAATATGTTAACCTGACAGGTAATGTAGTCTTCTACCAGACTCCCTCCTGCTTCCATCTCCAACACGAAAGTTCCGTAATGAAGTTTTCATTTGTTATGTTAATCAATGACACTGTAAGTCTTACTAAAGCATTCTTCAATATAAGAATAAATCAATAAACTATGGATATTGTGGTTTATTTGAGTCTTTAGAAAGCATTTTCGATGACTTCCAGAGCAGCCAAAATTCAAGCAATCTAAATACTAAATATCAAAACAAATGAAAGATGTATGGGAGAGGCATTCAAAAGAATCGAAAAGTAACGCTGAAGTTGGACAAGGTATGAGTAAAGCTCATTGTTGAAGGTCTCATGTTGACTTCAAGATGAAGAACAATAATAACAACGTTGTTTCATTGCTTAGTTTTACCATATATTTAAATAGACTTTGTCTCATTTGCATTTTAATACTCCATATCCCTTCTTTGTAAAGGACACAAAGGATTCTCCTTAGTATTTTATTCTAAATTTCAGAAATTTTGTATTCATCCTTTACATACTGAAGACACTGCTGATACCTCGACCGTAAATGTCATAACAATTGACGTCTGATAACAAACCTTGACGATGTCAAGCATTATGATTTTGACTATTCAATAGTGAACTTCTCGTTTTTAAGCAGCAGTATGTTCATATCACTGGAATATTGGGTCTTTATTTCTCAATTCACTTGCTATTTTCAATTACAATAATATACAACTTGAGGAATAGTTAAAATTTCAATGTACCTCTGTTGTCTAAATATTTATAAGAGTTCATTTTTTCCATCCACACTAAAACGTTGAGATGATGTTGATGCACAGTTGCGTTGTGCAACTTCAGTCAATATCTTCAAAAGTAAACGTAGACTAAAATATTCACTTTATTCTTAACAACCCGATCATTTTTACACTTGTAATCGAGGCCTTAATATTGTTCATGCTAGAAATCATTGTTGTTCTCTTACTACGGGACTTTCGAGATAGGAACTCTCGTGTAATTGATAACACTATACCGAAGTTACTGTAAATTCATTTTCTGCATATGCGAGTTTCGACAACTTATGTCTCATCAGTGCAGATAAAACCAAAACATTTGGAAGACCATTCACCAAAATGTGTAAAAGCTGATAGAGAACAAATAACCAAAAGGATCTAGATTGGAAAGCCAAAGTTCAGCTAAGGACAGAGCTGTGCATGAGGGAGATACTCCTTAGTTTTAAACAAAATTTTGTAAAAATCGGTTTTCGAGTCAGCACCGAAGTACTGACTACTGGGTTGGTGAATACCCTCGGGGACTAACAGTCAACCAGCAGAGGCATCGACACAGTGGTAATAAATAACACAATACCGAAGTAACTGTAAATTCATTTTCTGAAGGGGAAAACGATCCCATCGGATACCAGTTAGAAGGAATATTGTAAACTTATTGAACAAACTATTTATGAAAGTGAAGTGCATTTCATTTTTTTCGTATATGACAATTCTTTAACTAAATTTTGATGAACGAAAAACAACAAGTGTGGATCGTATTGCAAGGCAATACAGGAGTCCCCTACCGGTGGAATAATTCAGTGATACCAGCAAAAATAGTTAAAGAAAAGTTTTCCTAGCCCAAGGCCCATAACTTCGTCAAAAATCAATGGACCCAACCCATACTCAAACTTGATCTGTAACCCATAGTAGTTGATTAACAATGCAAATATCAGCTTAATATCTGAAACGGTTAAGAAAAAAGTCTGGAAAACCTATATTTTACCAAAATTTTCTAAGTCAAAGGCCCATAACTCAGTCCAAAATCAATGGACCGAAACCAAACACGAACTTCATCTGTAATTTATAATTGTTGACACACATACCATGTATTAACTCAATATATGGAACGGTTTAGAAAAAAAATCTAGAAAACTGATATTTTACTGAAATAGTCAAAGTCCAAGTCCCATAACTCTGTCCAAACTCAGTGGACCGGAACCAAACACGAACTTCATCTGTAACTCATGATGGTAGACTCACATACCAAATATTAGCTCAATATGTGGAACGGTTTAGAAAAAAAGTCTGGAAAACTTGAGTGTGACGGACTGACGGACGGACTGACGGACTGACGAAGTGCAAACCTAAAGTCCCCTTCGGCGATGCCGAATTAACCTGAAGCGCCACATCGATTTAGAACGTTAATTAGTGATTCCCTCTCAATGTATTGATGTATTGATTTTCTACTTATAAAAATAGATCTGTTATCGGAGTGAACACAATTCAAAAGTCCCGTATTATGACTTATTAAGCTGCAGTTTATCTGAGAACGCATCTTGTACAAGTGATGTAACTGAGTCAGTGGAACATTTTTTATGTATTTTGCTAGATTTCTTGTACAAAGAAACGATTAGACTCTTTCATGTAACTGCGGTCCTGAATTTTGCACATGCGCTCATATGCCTTTGAGTGGGTAAAATGCAACGTCATAGTGTACGTGAGGTCTTGATTAATTGTCTTACGACTTCATTTTTGCGGGAACTACTTTTATTTTCCACTCAAAATCGTAGGACCGCAGTTATCGTGAAAGGGTCTATTAACTACTAGCATAATGAATTTTCCATTTAACTTTATGTTATGGAAAAACAAGATCAGGAAATCAACCCACTGATTTTTAATCACATACAAACATATATTTAAGAGACAGGACAGTTTACAAATTAACTTTTCTGTTAATCAGACGAACGACCGGGCTGATACTTAATTTTTTTTTTTACTTTTTTTTTCAACGTGATTATCATCTCTGTTGTTATCTATTTTGTATAACAACGGCAGTAGATTACCGATGGAACAAAGCACAAGATTACATAAGTTAGATAGACACTGTTGCGCTTCGCAATTCAATCGAGCATCAGAAAAATAAAGAGTCGGATACGGGTTAGGTTTGATTTTCGGGACGGAACAGTAATTTGAAAGCTTTTCCTTTGTGACGTCATAATTGAATGACATATATGAAACGTCATGTTTCGTTTACTTTGCAGCGAATTAACTCCCTTTTCCCGTAAATAATGTTTAATCTAGAAACTATGTAAAATATCTCCGTTTAAAGCATGGTGACATATTCATTTTTTAATGTAACCAATGCATTACATCATACACTATCTGTTCACAAAAATACATCAAATTATCATGGATAGCTAAGCTAAAAACCATAAATTCCCCGTGCATTCCTTGAAAACTCAGGTGAAAAAAATATCTAAAAATGAGCAAACTTTGGAAAAAGGAAGCATAGTGACCCAAACTTTTTTATTGCAGATTTTGGGTAATTAGGATTCGGTTCTTCAATTGTGCCGACTTAAAACAAAATCTCACAGATATGAATATTACTGTCTACCATAATTCAAAGTCCAGAAACAAGGCAATAGCTAGAACAACAGAAGATGGAAGACTAGACACTACAAACCCACAAAAAACACAAACATCACTAACACAATACTAAAAACTAAAGCACTAACAGTGTGAACAGATTGACATCAGGTGCTCCGGATGGGTAAACATGTCCTACTCTGTATACAGCAATACAAACAAAAAGATAAATGTACAACCACTGTTTAAAGGTCATTGTAAAGGTTTGATAGATTGTAACACTTTATTGCAGGACCGACAAACATCTGCAATAAACTTAACCACGTTTTTCTTATTTGCGGTGTGATGGAGGCAATACATGCAGCTGATCAAGATAAAATTTCCGAATCACTTGATAATTTAGGATTTTCACTGCTAGTCCTATAGTTTTGTGGTGCTATTGTTCATTTCTGTGTCTTTGTTTATCATTCTTTTTATGCTGTTCTCATTCGCACTACCCCGATATTGGCATGTTTTTGAATTCTGAATTAACATTTTCTTTCTTCTGCATTTAACATCGGTATTTGTTTGCGGTTGTATCATGAATAGCTTTAAAACTTAGTTCATGTAGTTTCAAGAGTTTTACTTTCTGTTTTGTAATTTTCATTAGTATTTATGTGTTTTTGTATTCAATATCTTTTGAATCTTTGAATATTTCTGAAACCACTTAAGGTCAATGAAAATAGTGTTATTTTCTTGTATGAAAGCGCGTTGGTTGTTTTATTGAGTCCTTATTTAGCTTTTTCGCTGAATTGAATCTTTTTTATTAAGAAATTTGTACATGCTGTTTATAAATTGCTTTCTGATACTGCTATTATTTGATGTCGGAGATAAGATCGGTATTCTGTTTTATTTGGTATATTTTAATAAATTCTTCCAAACCTGATTGAAAACTACCAGTAGCTTTTTGATATTTTCAAAATTATTTGTTTTGATTATTTGCTTTGAAATTTTATATAGTTTTTTTTATCATTGTAATAAAATTTCAACTGGACCGATGGACTAAAAAAATTAAAATTTCGAAACTATTTCATCGACACAGTTTCAAAACATCACAATTAAAATAATGCTGATTACTGAGATGTTTAATTTCCTTTTATTATATCATAATCAAAGATTTCTGTTTTTCAAAAGACTAACTTCCGTAGTTTTCAGGAACTCCCTTTTGAGAAAAAAAATCAAAGCTCTCCAACAACAAAAACCTTAAATGGAGAAAAAACGGACAGACGACGGACGCAAAGTGATGGCAAATACTGACCCTGGCATAGCCAGATGAGCTAAAAAGGCAAGGACTTACATCGGCTTGAATTTACATGTAGTTTCTCCTTCAGGTAGGAGTGAGTTTAACTCGTTTAAGCTCGCATGTTGAAAATCAAAATTTTACAATCTCGAGGGAAGAAATACCTTTAACTCGCAACCTAGCTGAATGAGAAATTTTTTTCTCCCATAATTAGAATTTTATAATTAAATATTTTGTAGGTTATTTGAAAAACAGGAGATAAACTAAAAAAAATATTTTACATAGAAATCACTGCGAACACATATTCCCAAAACAGGAAACACAGAACTTTTCCCTAGTTGTTCCTGCTGTCTAGATCTAGATTGGTTAATGAACTATTATAAACTTTCTCCAAAGTCGTTCATTACCGTTACATATAAATCGGAAATTAATTTATATTTCAATCATTGGAATGAGATCTAGCCATTTCCTTAATTCCACTTATTTGTTTTTTCCTTGATCTTACATTGGCATTTTAACGCAATTCGTCTGTCTACAACTGATTTTCTGTGGAAAGTATTTTAGGTTAGTTTAACATTACTGTATTTTATTTGGATCAGACTGATGGACAATAAGAGTGCATTTACGTGAACTGAGATTAATTAAAGATAAGAAACACGACAAAACGCTAGTATGTGGAGAAATATTGTTGAATGCTTCTTGACGATTCTTTGTATCTTGCTTATATCATTAAACATAAGTTGTTGTGTATGGAACAATCGGCAATCAGGAAATTAAACGAAAATTCTGAGGAAGTAAAGCCATTCCTACATACATATATAGAATGTTTGACCTTCAAATGAACAGATTGCAGACCGATACCGCAGTCTATATATACCCGCTACTTTTTATAAAGCTGGTAACTAAAGAACAGTTTATTCCTATTATACATCATAAAACTCAATAGTAGGAAGCGACATTAAATTTTTCAAAAAAGAACTTTTACGGCGTTGATACATCTTTAAGGGAACGACGGGGGCTATGGTTTTTGTCTAAAAAAAATAATCTGGAGTCGATTTTATGTAAAAAAAAATATTTTGGCTGCCAAAATGATGAAAAAAAAATTCTAACGGAGGCTTTCTGCCCAAAAAAATAATGTTGATTTTGAAAAAAAATATTTTGTTGATACACGTGAAA
>MJUU01048245.1:0-16324 GCA_002080025.1 Modiolus philippinarum | reverse complement strand
AATGAGATCTAGTCATTTCCTTAATTCCACTTATTTGTTTTTTCCCTTGATCTTACATTGGCATTTTAACGCAATTCGTCTGTCTACAACTGATTTTCTGTGGAAAGTATTTTTAGGTTAGTTTAACATTATTATATTTTATTTGGATCAGACTGATGGACAATAAGAGTGCATTTACCTGAATTGAAATTAATTAAAAGATAAGAAACACGACAAAACGCTAGTATGTGGAGAAATATTGTTGAATGCTTCTTGACGATTCTTTGTATCTTGCTTATATCTTTAAACACGTAGCGAGTAAATGTACATAAGTTGTTGTGTATGAAACAATCGGCAATCAAAAAATTAAATGAAAATTCTGAGGAAGTAAAGCCATTCCTACATACATATATAGAATGTTTGACCTTCAAATGAACAGATGGCAGACCGATACCGCAGTCTATATATACCCGCTACTTTTTATACAGTTGGTATCTAAAGAACAGTTTATTCCTATTATACATCATAAACACTCAATAGTAGGAAGTGACATTAAATTTTCAAAAAAGAACTTTTACGGCGTTGCTACATCTATAAGGGAGCGACCATATAACTTGAAGGGGGGCTATGTTTTTTCTTTTCCAAAAAAAAATAATCTGGAGCCGATTTTATGTGAAAAAAAATATTTTGGCTGCCAAAATGATGAAAAAAATTTTCTGACGGAGGCTTTCTACCCCAAAAAATAATGTTAATTTTGAAAAAAAATATTTTGTTGATACACGTGAAAAAAAATAAACTGTTTCGCGCAAAGCGCGAAAAAAATTTTCTGTCCAGAAAAAAAAATCATAACACCTCCCCCAATTAGGTTAAATGGTCGGTCCCTAAGGTGTTACCAGACTGAACATGTATTTCTGTACATTTCCGAAAATGGCCAATATTTTGAATAAGATGCAAAGTCAAAAAGTTAAAAATTGGGAGTATTTCCCTCGTGCAAAGTTCTGTCTTTTGCTGATCGTTGATTTAAATTTGGGTGCTGAGAGATATTTGTTATTTGTCAGCTCTTTTGTATGTAAAGACCTTTATCTTTACAATTTGTATATAAATCTACACTTGAAAAACCGTTGTCCAAATGGTCATCTGCAGATTTAAGGATATGTTGTAATGTGTTACGACTGGGGTGACGCCTTTTTCGTTAAATTGTTACTTTCGATATCCATAACCATTTTTTTGTTTTTATTGTATACAATACGGACCTTTTGTGCTACGATTTACTTTTTTATATTGAAAGACCGTATGAAGGGTAATGTCCATAATGAGAAAAATTTATAAATCTTATTGATATCAAATGCCCCGAGTTTCTATCTCCAAACACGAAACAGCTATCTCGAAGGTCCAGTTTTGAAGTTTAATGGTTATGTTAATCATTCATGGGCGTTAATTTTAAATCAAATAGAAGGAAGCAGCAAAATATCACAATTCAACACGACCCCGTCTATCTAGCCAAGACAGTTCTCTAGTACAAGAATACAGCAACAAAATATCAAAATTTGGGTTAATTTGAGCCAGTCTTTTAAATAACCATTTCGAAAACTTATGTCTCTCCAGTGCAAACACAATTCAAACAATTGAAATACTAAACATCAAAACATATGAGCGATATATTTCAAATTTCAAAAATTTTAAAATCTTATCTCCAAGAACTTGGTTTTGGGCAGCACCGCAGCACTAGGAAATAAGCTTGCAATATCGTATGGACCAACAGACTATCAGCAGAGCTATTGGTCCAATAGTTATAACACTGCGTCTTTTTTCTCCGTTTCCTCGCTAGATTTATTGAATAATAAAATATCGGAACTTTTAAACATGTTAAGTCAAAATGCTGCATTTAAAAACATTTTAAATTGTTTTTCTCTTTTCAAAATAACTTTAAGATAACGTTAAGGTTTTGCTAAAGTCAAAATCTAGGACACTTGAGTGTACACCAAATTTTTGTCTGTATTACCTAAACTACAATGCTTTTAATCATAAATCATAACAAAATATTTTCTTCTGAACATACTTAACATATAAACACCTTGTAAATCGTAAATAATCATTTAATAACAACGATATAGCCAAACCGGTTTTGAAATAAACACCCTATTAAAAAAAAAAAATCAGGTGCCCTAAGGGGTGATAAATTTTGATTTAAATTGGAATGGATGTATACTTTATCATCTAATGCAGAGCAGACGGGTGGTTGTTTGTTCCAAATATGTATATTTAAACCAAAATCAGCTATTTTTTGTCTTGTTCGTTCATTTTTCGCCATTTTTTTCATACATTTATACAAGAAACGGACTGAAACACAAAATAAAAAGAAAATTCTACAAAATCAGCACCAGTTTGCACTGCATTAGATGATTATGTATACATCCACTTTGATTTCAATCAAATTAATCACCCCTTAGAACTCCTGATTTTGTTTTAAAATAGGGTGTTTATTTCAAAACCGGTTTAGCTATATTATTGTTATGAAATGATTATTTGCAAATTACAACGTGTTGATATGTAAAGTATGTTTAGTTGAACATATTTTATTATGATTTAGGATTTTAGGAAATACAGGCAAAAGTTTAATGTAAATTGAGTGTCCTAGATTTTCACTGCAGAACCTTAAGGAATGTTTATAAAATTAATCCAAATGTTTGTTTTTTAAGTAGTACAACATTTTGGAACAAACAGTCAGCCTTTCAAAAGCCATCTATATAGCTGCAATATAATAATTCTACCACAGCTTCGGCTTAGTTTTTGCAATACTTTAAAGTAATGCTGAGTGGTTGCCAAACCAGATCGAAAAGCCAATAAAAGAGGAAGAAACTTGGAAACACAAAATAGAAAGTTTACGGTAGATCTATACTTTTCTTGGGGTCGTCTTGAACTTACTATGAAGTATGAGCATAGCCCATTGTTGAAGGCTTCATGGTGACTTCAAGATGAAGAACAACAATAAAAGCGTTGTTCCATTGCTTGGTTTTCCTATGTAAAGACTTTGTCTGATTTGCATTTTTTATATCACTTCATAAGTTATTTATCGCAGAAATAGGAAATACTTTTAATAAACTTTACACAGCTTCAGTAAAATTGACATACCTTCAATAAACTTGACACACCTACAATAAACGGTTTTCGTTTGCGTTGTTACGCAGTCAATAGGGTCTGTAAGTCTCGTCCAATTTTATGACTTCCAGGTACATAATTTGTACCCGGAAGTTGCATTTTTAACCGAAAAATATGACGTTTCAAGCAAACAATAAAGACGTCATAATCCAACAACGTCAAATTTTGGCGGGAAACGTTTCCAAATTTGAACTTTGTCGTGTTTTCTCGGTGTCACATGACGAGACTTACAGACCCTATTTTGATTATGTTTACTCTTCCATCGCACTTGATAGTTTGGAAGATTAACACCAATGCTGTTATATATTTGGTGTTATTATTAATTTCTGCTACTTTTGATTTTTGTTTTCACATTGATCCCCTTTGTACTGCCACACTACCTACATATATGTGGATACGAATCACAAATTTTTACTCTGTAATTTACTTTAGTATTTGTTTACCCTTGCATCCTCAATTGATTGAAAACTTGGCTCATCAAGTTTTAATGTTGTTTTATGATTTTTGTAGGATTTTCATCAATTTGTTTTTGTATTCAATATCTTTTGTAACATGACATTTAAACAGTCGTTAAAAATTTATGAGTCTTTTTTGGTCAATGGAAATTGCGATATTTTTATATTTAAATCTGCTAACTGTTTTCTTTTGGTTTGTAATATCCTGTTTTATTTATTGTTTATATATTGCTTTCTGAATTTACTATTCATACTTGATGTCGAAAATAGGACTGGCATTCTGTTTATTTGTTTTTTATCTGTTTAATATTAAAAATTTAACGTCTACATCACACGATTGAAAATTCTTTTTGTTAAGTTTCAAAATTATTCCTTTGAAATTATAAATAAATAACAAAAAGTTACTGTTAATTTATTTTCTGCATATGAGCATTTCGACAGTTTATATATGTCTCATCAGGGCAGATAAAACCAAAATATTTGGAAGTTCATTAACCGAAAACGTGTAAAAGCTAATAGAGAACAAATAACCAAAAAGAATCTAAAAAGAAAAGCCAAAATTCAGCTAAGGACAGAGCTATGCAAGAGGGATATCCTCCTTAGTTTTGAACAAAAATTTGTAAAATTTAGATTAGCAAGTTTCAACAAGAGCTGTCGCCGAATAGCAGCCAGTTATACCCACGCTCACTGAACACTGAATCAGTATGGAAAGTGCAAATTCTAGTATGTGGAGATGCAATACAGGTGTGGATATAGTACAAGTATGGACACAAAACAAGCGTGGACACAATCATAAATCCTCAAGAAATAATTGCAAAAATCAAAGTTATGGTAAAAAAGGAAGTAGACGTGTGATGGGCTTTAAAAAGGGACACACAGTACAACTCATTATACGAAAGCTTCAGACCAAATATCAAATCATTAGTACAAACACAAGCTGAGAAACCCTTGACAAAAAAATTCAATATATAGCTATAATGGGAAAAATCAAAGTTTTCGTCAAACAGGTAGTAGATGAGTGACGGACTTGAAAAATAGAGGATACGGTACAACTCATCATACCAAAATTTCAGAACAAATATCAAATCATTACTACATTCACAAGCTGACAAATCATTGCCGATAAATATCAATTTATGGCTATAATGGGAAAAATCAAAGTTTTTGTCAAACAGGAAGTATATGAGTGGCAGACTTGAAAAAGGGAAACACCGTACAACTTATCATACCAAAGCTTCAGAACAAATATCAAATATCACTAATACATAAACAAGCTGAGAGATCCTTGACGAAAATTTTCAATATATGGCTATAATGGGAAAAATCAAAGTTTTCGTCAAACAGGAAGTTGACGAGTGACGAACTTGAAAATATAGGACGATAAATATCAATATATGGCTGTAATGGAAAAAATCAAAAGTTTTCGTCAAACAGGAAGTAGATGAGTGACGGACTTGAAAAGTTGAGACAAAGTACTTCTCATCATACCAAAGGTTCAGACCAAATATCAAAACATTACTACATAAATTAGCTAAGAAATCTTTGACGAAAATTTTCAATATATGGCTATAATGGGAAAAATCAAAGTTTTCGTCAAACAGGAAGTTGACGAGTGACGAACTTGAAAAGATAGGACACGGTACAACTCATCATACTAAAACTTCAGAAAAAGTATCAAATCACTAATGCATAAACAAGCTGAGAGATCCTTGACGAAAATTTTCAATATATGGCTATAATGGGAAAAATCAAAAGTTTTCGTCAAACAGCAAGTAGACAAGTGACGGACTTGAAAAGGGGAGACACGGTACAACTCATCATAAAAAGCTTCAGACCAAATATCAAATCATTACTACTTAAACAAGCTAAGAAATCCTTGACAGAAATTTTCAATATATGGCTATAGTGGGACAATCAAAGTTTTCGTCAGGAAGTAAATGAGTGACGGACTTGAAAAGGGAAGACACGGTGCAAATCATTTATCAAAGCTTCACACCAAATATCAAATCATTGCTACATGCACAAGCTAAGAAATCATCGACGAAAGATGTTTCGGACGGACAAGGGTAAAACAGTATACTCCCTCTTCTTCGGAGCAGGGGTATAATAAAGTCGGTTTTCGGATCAGCGCCGAAGTTCTGATTACTGGGTTGGTGAATACTCTCGGGGACTAACAGTCCACCAGCAGAAGCATCGGCCCAGTGGTATACCGAGGTTACTGATAATTTATTTTCTGCATATGTGCATCTCGACAGCTTATGTCTCATATGCTAACTGTGATAAAACCAAAATATTTGGAAGTTCATTCGCAAGCGTGTAAAATATAAAAGAGAACAAATAACCAAAAAGAATCTAAATAGAGAAGCGAAAATTCAGCGAAGGACAAAGCTATGCTATGCTATCCTTAGTTTTAAAAGTTCTGTAAAATTTATGTATTGCAAGTTTCAATATATTCGGTTTTCGGGTCAGCACCGAAGTACTGACTACTGGGTTGGCGAATACCCTCGGGGACTAACAGTCCATCAGCAAAGGCATCGGCCCTGTGGAAATAAATAACAAAATACCGAAGTTAATGTTAATTTATTTTCTGCATATGCGCATTTCGACAACTTGTGTCTCATCAGTGCAGTTTAAACCAAAATATTTGGAAGTTCATTAACCGAAAACGTGTAAAAGCTAATAGAGAACAAATAAATAAATTTAAAGCGTCGTTATTAGATAAAATTAATTCTTCAGTTTTTGTTGCTTCAATATTTAGTATCATCAAGCTTGTAGTAAAGTTTTAATTTTTGACATCAAGTACTTTTATTGAAAAGTTAGTGGTAAAGATATAATGCTTCATATTTGTATCTTTCAAGTAGGTTGAATAAGGTGATAATTCTATTTGGGATTGAAAGTTGATTTTTTTTAAATAGCCACAACTCACTGGGGTATACATATTTTTTTTTTCAATTTGAGATTTATGTTGTATGAGAATTCGACTAAAGTTCAATCTTTAAATTAAACAGTAAGTTCTCGACATATTTTTCTTTTTCATCCTAATCGATATCTACTTCTGCACAAAAATGCAGAAAACCTGGTTTTTCAAACAAAAACTACAGTTTCCGATCAGCAGTTGCGTTTGAAAAATTTTCTTGTTATTGAAATTCAATTTATAATCAAATGATAACGCAAATTCTCAACCAGAAAAAATAAATTGCAATTCCGAAATAGAGGTAAACCCAGCAAAAATAAGATGAGAGATAATATACATATATAATCGTCCAGAATCTTGTTAAAAGATATTTTGGTTTAACGTTTTTAGTTAAAAATTTTAAGGATTTTAATTATAGAGACATTAAATTAAATTAGGTGTACAGTTGAGTTCAGGCCCAACATACCATGTAACATTAAGCTTATATTTTACGTATGCACTATACAGTTGCTTAATTAAGTATATACATTTCACTATCTAAACACAATGTGAATTATTTTTTCAACAGAAGCTTTAAATTTTAAGATTCATCATACCCCTCAACTTACCTTTAGTAAAAATGGAGAATTGTTCACGCCAAGGTTCATTTTTTTTAATTTTATTATTATTTTTATTTATTGATTGATTTATTTCATTCCTTTCTATGTCTATTGATTCATTTATTTGTGCTAAAACTACTGATTTCCGAAAGTTACCATGGTGAAACAGATGATTTTATTTACCCATTACATTTGTTGTAATACATTTAATAAAACGTAAAATGCAAATTTTACCCCATAACCTTTCGTAAAATATTACGTTACCAAAAACTCAAAGTTTTTTACTCCATGTCCTTTCGTATAATATTACGTTACCAAAAACTCAAAGTCATCACTACAGAAGTTTTACGGCCGACATCACGATCTTGTGGATCGTTACGGGATATCTGTTTCCCAGATGACAACAGATCTTTCCCTCTTCAACTTAAGTTTGTTTTTCCTCTATCGGATTTGACTTTACTACTATGCTTTTTATTGGGTCCGTGTTGTTCATCTGTATGTGTGTCTTCTTTTTTTCTTTTTTGTTCCGCGCTCGAGTGGTGTTCTTGTTTCTTGGTGTTTCCGGTGTTGCCTTTGTCCATGGATTGTTCGTTCTTTTGACTGTTAGTCCCCGAGGGTATTCACCAGACCAGAAGTCAGTACTTCGGTGCTGACCCGAAAGCCGATTCTATTTGAAATCTTGCAGTATCTAATTTTTTGTAAATTTTGTTTAAATCTAAGGAGTATCTCCCTCATGCAAAGCTCTGTCCTTAGCTAATTTTGGCTTAACATTTAGATCATATTGGGTATTTGTTCTCTATCAGTTTTTAAACATCTTTGAATTTATGGTCTTCCAAACGTTTAGATTCTATCTACACTGAAGACATAAGTTGTCGAAATGCGCATATGCAGAGATTAAATTCACAGTAACTTCGGTATTTAGTTATTTGTTATACACACGACGCGTTGTTACCCTTGCATCAGTAATCAAACTTTTACGGTGCCAAGCATGATGATTTTTTACTTTTTATTACTAAACTTTTCGCATTTGAGGAGTAATATGGGATATGAGCCCTGTATTTCACAACTCGTTAGCTTATTATGTGTCTATACAGCGATTTTTTCAGAAGTGCGAAGTCAGTGTTTCATTAACATATACAAAAAGATCATGTAAAACCACTATTATTATCAAGATTTCAATGATTTAAACTGAGTGTTTCTTTTTCATAAAATGGACTTCTTATAGAAGATTAACACAAAGATCTAGATGTTGATCTATTAGCTCTTACCAGTAGTACCTAGTTCCTATCGTTGTCTAAGTTTGCCGTTTGTCTTTTAAATTTTATTTTGCAGTTCCCTTGTAAATTGTGGCATGCGACTGTAATTTTCGACCATTGTAAAGGTTTCCTGTTATCTTCGCGTCATTGATTATTGCAGGACTTAAAAACCCTACAATGAACTCAACTATAGTCTTTTCTTTTGCCTTATGACGGGGGCACCACTTGCAGCTGATCATGATAACTTTTTCAAAGCACTTGATAGTTTGGGGAAATAACACTGCTAGTGTTATATTTTTGTGGTGATCTTGTTCATGTCTGCAACTTTGTTTTTACCTTTGTTTTCACGTTGTTCCCCTTTTTATTGCCTCCATATTTGAATATTTTTGAATACCAATGAAGTATTTGAATTGGCATTTGTTTGCCGATTTATCATCAATAGCTTTAAAACATAGTTCATTAAGTTTTACTATATTTTCTTATGATTTCTATGTGATGTTCATCAATAACTTTTGAAACACAATACATTAAGTTTCACTGTCTTTTCTATGTTTTTGTTTGATTTTCATCAATTTTTCATGTTTTTGTATTCAATATCTTTTGTATTATTTATAAAACAGTCGTTTACTATATCTTAGGCTACAAATTGTTCGGAAATCTGATGCTTTTTTTATAGGGTCACTATTTAATTTGTTTTGAAATGTCCTCTTTTTATAAGTAATAATTTGCTTTTTAATATTACTATTCAAATGTGATGTCGGATATGGGATCGGTGTTCTGTTTTATTGCTATATGTCTGTTAATAACTTCTGCAATAAAACAGTAGCCTTCTTTTCGTTAATTTTCAAAATTATTGTTTTTAAATTATATATAAATTTTTCATTTTCAAGATTTTAAAAAGATTTTAGTAGATATTTATTAATTCTCTAGTTTTTATAGGTTCTATTTCAATATCATCAAGCTTCTTTTTAATTCTTATGGCATTAAGGACTAATATTAAAAAAGGTTTCGTACGGATATCTTACTGAATACTATGTATTATTCTCGTTCATTTGTATGGCAAGCGAAATTAACCAAAATGCAGAGAAACTCAGTTTGGTTAGCAAAACCGGGTTTCGCTGTCAGTAAAGCTAGGTTTTCTGATAGGAAATCCAGGGTTTCCTGGACTAAACTCGACTTAAGTTCTGGAAATATGAGTTTCAATCTTCGAAATAAATACATTGCTCAGCATCCAATTTGTTTCTGAAGCTAAACCCAAGTTTCCTCATGCAAATATAGGTTTTCCTCACTGAAACCGGGTTTCGCTCTACAGAAACCTGGTTTTGCTCAGGAAACCTAGGTTTCCTGCACTAAACTGTACTTTGCTGTAGCAAATAGTAGTTTTCCTTGATATTTTCATAGAAGGCTGAGGATCTAATGAATTTCTCAAGCTAAACCCAAGTTTCCTCTTGCAAATGTGGGTTTCAGACGACGCTTTAATTTTACCATAGGAAATACATAATAGGCAGATTACTGAATTTGATTGGTCCATTATCCATTATCCTTCCTGAATGAGAAAGCTTTATTTTCATTGGTTGGAATAATTTTCCTTCTTTAGTGTAAACAATATTTTATTAGTAATAATAGTGACATAAGCAAATACATATACAGAATAAGGATTGGAAAACAAGTGACACACCACTTATATAAATTCCGCTCCTTAAATTTTCCTTCTTTACTTTCATTTTAGATATTTTCCTTTCTCTGTAAATTGATAGGTTTTCAGTTGGCCATAATTCGCTGGGGAATAGAAATTTCTCTAAATTTGAGATCTTTGTTTCCTATGAACTCGACTGCAGTGATGTCTGGTCGGTATAGCAATGATTTTTTAAAATTGAACAATTGATTCTATAATCGAATCGTAAGTTAAATACGTTAAGTAAATATTCTATATGCTTTTTTGTTCGTATACGGCGTAGTTTGTCTCTTGTGCAGTGTTTAAAAAGATTCCCCGTGTGCTTGAGGCGTATGTTCTATTTATTTTGTCAGTTATGGTGTAGTTGTTCATGTGCGAAAATATCATTTTAATGCACTATTAAAATTCAACATTTGGGTTTCTTGTTTTGAAAAATGAATTAACTATTTTTCTGGTCATCTGTACATATATTGTCCATATCTCCCGATTTTACTTGCCAAGTTTTTTTACAATCAACTCGAGGAGGACCCTGTGATCGTTTATGTTGTTTTGTCTATTAGTCCCTTTGTCGGGCAACGGATGACAGCGTTTGTAAGAGTACTTTTCCCGATATGTTATGCATGCTGATAACCCCACATCCCTGACAAAAAGGACACATGGATATAGCTTTGTTCAGCATTTAGCAAGTTAATTCCGCTCAAACCGGTACTATTGGCGGTGTTGAACTTACTATGAAATACGAGTGTTTGCTCTTTGTTAAAGGCCTCATGGCGACTTCAAGATGAAGAACAACAATTAAAGCGTTGTTCCATTTGCTTAATCTTGTTATGTATTTATAGGGATTTTTCCCATATACATTTACTTCATTTGTTCATTTACGGCGGAGTTTGTCTCTTGTGCAGTGTGGAGTCCGTAAAAATATTCCCGGTTTGCTTGGGTGCATGCTGTTTTTATATTTTGTCAGTTATGGTGTAGTTGTTTATGTGTGAGTTTATCATATGAATGCATTATTAAAATTCAACATTTGGCTTTTTTTGTAAAAATTTAACTATTTTTCTGGTCATCTGTATATATATGTATATTGCCAACATCTCCCGTCTTTACTGGCCAAGTTTTCATTAACTCGATGAGTGGCCTGTGAACGTTTATATGTTGTATTGTCTATTAGTCCCTTTGTCGGGCAACGGATGACAGGGTTTGTTAGAGTAGTTAACCCGATATGTTATGCTTGTTGACGACACCCGCATCCATAACAAAAAGGACACATGGATGTAGCGTTGTTCAACATTTAGCAAGTGAATTCCGCTCAAAGCAGTACTAGGAGGCCGTCTTGAACTTATTGTGGGGTAGGAGTGTTTGCTCTTTGTTGAAGTCCTCATGATGACTTCAAGATGAAAAACAACAATGAAAACGTTCCATTTGCTAAATCTTACCATGTATTTATATGGATTTTGTCCAATGTACATTAAATCTATATCCCTTCAGATATACATATACTTCCATGGAACGCATCACTCAAAAATGCATGATATTTCGCACGAAAACTACAGTTTCCGATCCGAATCGGAAAAACGAGTTTAATTAGAAAATAAAATTGCATTTTTGCAGCAATTATCTAGTTATAGAAAACACAATTATAATTTAATGACACACGCAAAAGGAAATATATATTAAAATTTAACCTTTTCAGAGACGATAATCGCACTTCCGAAATGGAGGTAAATCAATTTTTTTATTTCATCTGCACTGAAGAGACATAAATTGTCGAAATGTGCATATGCAGAATCCAAATAATAGCAACTTCGATATAATGTTATTTTCTTTTTCGGCTTTCCTTTTAAGATATTATTAGTGATTTGCTCTCTATAAGCTTTTACACATATTTCGGTATATGGATTTCCCAAAGTTTTGATTTCATCGGCACTGACGAGACATAAGTTTTCGAAATGCGCATATGCAGCAACTAAGTTCACAGTATCTTCCGTGTTTTGTTATTTACATCAGATTTGCAGATCAGCAAGTAAACTAAAAGAATCTGGTTAAAACAACGGCAGAATACCGAAGGAACAAATTAAGGAGCGGTATTTACAAAATGGAAGTCCAAAAACATGACCAAAAAAGAGGACACAGAAATAGTGTCGTTAGACAGATACGGCACAGAAATAAAAATCACAACATTCAAAACCAAGGCACTTACAGTGTGAACTCCCGTGAAACTGGGAGTGACATCAGGTGCTCCGGAAGGGTAAACATGTCCTGCCCTGTTAAAAGGGATAAAGGTTTACAGTTTTAGTTTCACATTTTTAGGATTTTAATTGTAGATACATAAAAACAAACTCTTGCTACAGACGAGTTTAGATACAATGTCCCATATAAAATTCACTTTTTAAGTTCTTTTTTAGATTTACTTTAGTATACAATGTATACACTTCACAATCCAAACACATTGTGAAATTTTGCTTGAAAAGGAAGAAAAAAATAAGAGATTTTTTATACCCGCTGATCTCCTTCAGTCCACATTGGCCAAAAAACATGAAAATGAAAATTAATCACACAGTCACATGCTTAATTTGGTGAAAGATATTTTACATAACCGTTACAGATGCTGTAGTCTATTTTCCCATAAAAAACAAAAACAAAAAAAAACTTCAAATTTTTGATACTCGTCAGATGTGTTTTAGTACACATAGACCAAATAGAAAATGTAACTGGAGATTTTTTTGCATCCGGCACATTTGAGTTTAGAATCATTTGGAGCAGATCATGCTTACTTTTCCGGAGCACCTAATGACACCTCAGTTTTTATAGGGGTTCACACTGCTAGTGCTTCAGTTTTGTGGCGTTCTTGTTCATTTTTGTTTATTTGTTTTGTCTTTGTCATACTTTCTCAATTCGTGTTAGATGTGAATTGCCGTGATTTTGGATTTATTATTTTAGAATTTTCGCTTTCCTTGTTCTTGCTTTGCTATTCGTTTGGCGATGTATTATACACTCCACATATTACACAAATAAAATTTGGCAAGATATTTTAATATATCCGTCATATTTGTTGAAGTCCGTATTGCCCAAATATACACGGAAATAGAGATTTTGAACAGCCGTCACATTTACTTACTAAATACAGCTCAAATTGAACATAACATTCCAGATTTCGTACATCTGGCACATTTTTCTTCTGTTCTTAAATCTCAAATAGAACATGAAGATAAACTAGTTTACTTTAGTAGATAAATGAAAATAGACAAATACATACCTCATTTTTCAACAGACTGTCGGAATTCCAATAGGCAGATATTGTGCACCTCTTTTAGCCGATCTATTTCTCCATTCATATGAAGCTGAACTCGATCATCGAAGGGCTTCTTCAAAATAAAGATAAAAAACTCACCCAGTCCTTTATTTCAGCTTCCGTTATATAGATGATATTTTATCACTAAACAATCCTCGCTTTGAGGATTTTCTTCATCCTATCTATCCAAAAGAGCTCGAAATTAAGGATACTACAGATACGTACACATCAGCCTTCCTTGACCTTCATCTTCAAATTGACAACAGAGGTACACTACAAACTATGCTATATGACAAACGCGATGAATTCACTTTTCCAATAGTCAACTTCCCTTTTCTTTGTAGCAACATTCCAAAAGTTTACATCTCCTAACTCATTCACTACTCAATGGCCTGTGGTCGATACAGTAACTACCTTGATAGAGCTCGGTTGCTTACAAATAGCCTACTTAAGCAAGGGTGTGTTGCCCATAACTTGAGGTCATCACTACAGATGGTCGACATCACGATCTTGTGGACCGCTATGGGATATTTGTTTCCCAGATGACAACAGATCTTTTTTTTCCACTACAGTTTGTTTCCTCTACCTGATTTGACTTTACTACCGCAGTTGACATGTTCAACACGGCGGGTGTCTTATAAGAAGCAGGAGATGCTTACTCTACCGGTAATATGAATTTTAAGCAACCAAATAACATTAAATACATGGTAGCCTAGGAAAAATTGGACTTGTGACTGTTTTGAAGTTCACATGAAAAAAAGACTCTTGTGATGTGAAAAAGACAGGTTAATTTTGAACATGGAAATTTCGTGAATGGCCAAGTTTGCTTTTAGATGTAGATTTGAAATACGCCAAAAAAAATTTGATTGTTTTTTTATTATTTTTTAATTTATTTTTTTTTATTGATTGATTTTATTTTATTTGTTTATTATTATTATTATTATTGTTATTATTATTATTTTGTTTCACAAATCTCTCGAAAAATGTTTTTGATATATTTTTTGGCCAGGCAACTAAATTCCCCAAGACTGTTTTCAGTGGTAGCATTTCTTGAGATTTATATAAGTTTCCCAAAGTGTTATGCAACAAGTGATATACCACTAGTACAGTCAATCTGAAAACTGCAAATGCCAGGCAACGCTGATCACCTGTGAAACGGGGAAAAGTAGCATTTTTAAAGATGTTTACAAAATATGTTCCTGTCCATGAATGAGAACTTGATGTAAATTTTGGGAAAATCCCCTATCTAAGTTTGTTACTTTTTAAGTATTTGAACCCAACCCTGCTGTAAGCAAAAATATTTAAAATAGACAGATTAAGAATATTTCTGTAGCTATCGTACATGGAGAACAACGAAATAAATATGTGAAATAAAATTAAAGTTTAAAAATATACAAGAAAGAAATACTCAAATTTTCGGTATAAATTCTTTAGGCGAGGGTGTAATGACAAAGTTCGATCGAGACGAGTGAAAATACTGACGTCTCCAACTAAACTCACGACACCGTTGAGAAACATATGGACTCCTAGGCCAGTTTTACTCAAAATTTGGTTTTTAACTCCTTCTCCTAATCTTCGTATCCCGAGTTCCTATCCATGTTTACGTCCGACTTTTGTCTTTCATTTTTTAGTTTAGTTACCTCGTGAATTGTGCGCTGTGGTTGTAATTTACGGCCATTGCAGGTTTTTAGCTCACCTGACTATGCCAGGGTGAGAATTTGCAATCACTTTGCTTCCGTCGTCCGTCCGTCCGTCCGTCGTCCGTCCGTAAACTTTTCATTCAAAGATCTTCTCCTCTGAAACCACTGGGCCAATTGAAACCAAACTTGGCCACAATAGTCCTTGGGTGGTCTTCTTTGAAAATCAGGTCTGTACGTCATCCAAGATGACCGCCAGCTGGGACCAAAATTAAACATTGGACCCTATGGAAAAAAACGTTTCAAATTCTTTTTCTCTGAAACTACTGGGCCAATTGGAACCAAACTTGGCCACAATATTCCTTGGGTGGTCCCTTACAAAAAGTCCGTGTGATTTCCAAGATGGCCGCAAGCGGGAAACATAGTTTTATCATTGGACCCTATGGGAAAACATTTTCAAAGATCTTCTTCTCTGAAACTACTGAGCCATTTGGTACCAAACTTGGCAAACATAGTTTTTGGGTGGTCCCTTACAAAAATGGTGTTTTTCAGGATCGCACTACATTCAACATGGCCGCCAGCGGGGGACATGGTTTTAACATTGGACCCTATGGGAAAACACATTCAAAGATCTCCTCTGTAACTACTGGGCAAATTGGAACCAAACTTGGCCACAATAGCCCTTGGGTGATCCCTTACAAAAAGGTGTTTTTAAGGTCTGCGCGAGTTCAAAGATGACCGCCAGTGGGAAACATAGTTTTAACATTGGAGCCTATGGGAAAACACTTTCAAAGATCTTCTTCTCTGAAACAACTGAGCCCATTGGAACCAAACTCGGTCACAATAGTCCTTGGGTGGTTCCTTACAAAAAGGGTGTTTTTTAGGTCCGCGCAATTTCCAAGATGGCTGCCAGCGGGGAACATAGTTTTAACATTGGACCCTCTGGGAAAACATTTTCAAAGATCTTCTTCTCTGAAACTACTGAGCCAATTGGTACCAAACTTGGCCACAATAGTCTTTGGGTTGTCCCTTACAAAAAAGGAGTTTTTCAGGATTGTGCTACAATCAACATGACCGTCAGAGGGGGACACAGTTTTAACATTGAACACTATGGGAAAACACATTCAAAGATTTTCTTTTCTGAAACTACTGGGCCAATTGGAACCAAACATGGCCACACTAGTCGTTAGGTGGTCCTTTGCAAGAAAGCTGTTTTTCAGGTCAGTGCTGTATTCAAGATGGCCGCCAGCGGGAAACATAGTTTTAACATTGGACCCTACGGGAAAACATTTTCAAAGATCTTCTTCTCTGAGACTACTGAGCCAATTGATACCAAACTTGGCCACAATAGTCTTTGGGTG
>MJUU01048244.1:33220-55184 GCA_002080025.1 Modiolus philippinarum | reverse complement strand
TTTAATATCTGAGAATTATATGGTATAAGTAAGATACAAGTTTTGAAAGAATTGGCAGTACATCACATTGCTGATATATGTATCAGTTGAGCTTTGAAGTCTTTGAAGGACCTTTTTTGAAAATTTATAAAACTTTATGAAGTGCCTGCTAAAAAAATGGTAACACTATGGAAAGACCCAACATGCCAGTAGATAAAATCAAACAAGAGCTGTCGCCGAATGGCAGCCAGTTATACCCCCGCTCACTGAACCCTGAATCAATAAGTAAGAGCAAAATTAAGTGTGTGTGGACACAATACAGGTGTGGACACATTACAAGTGTGGACACAATACAAGCATTTACACAGTTGGATGTTTGGTTGCCGAGAAAAGTGACAAAAAAGTTCACCTTGGAAAATAAAGTAAAAAAATCATAAAGTCATAAAAACAGTAAGTAGTACAGCAATATAGCTGAAAAAGGGGGATACAGTATAGAACCCTTCAAAGAAGCTCCATACCAAATATGAAGTAGCTGTCGTGTGCAGTTCCTAAGAAAAATGCGACGAAAAAGTCACAATTCGGAAAACGAAAGTAAAAAAGACACAAAGTCGGTTAACAGGAAGTGGTAATCCGATATAGCCGAAAAGGGAAGGCGCAGTATAGAACCCCATACTGATGCCCCATTCCAAATATCAAGTGGCTGTCATGTGTAGTTGCTGAGAAAAATGCGACAAAAAAGTAACAATTTTGAAAATAAATGTAAAAAATGCACAAAGTCGGTAAACAGGAAGTGGTGATCCGATATGGCCGAAAAGTGGAGGCGCAGTATAGGACCCCATACTGATGCCCCGTTCCAAATAGCAAGTGGCTGTCATGTGTAGTTGCTGAGGAAAATGTGACGAAATAGTCACAGTTTTGAAAATAAAAGTAAAAAATGCACAAAGTCGATAAACAGGAAGTGGTGATACGATATGGCCGAAAGGGGAGGCTCAGTATAGGACCCCATACTGATGCCCCATTCCAAATATTAAGTGGCTGTCATGTGTAGTTGCTGAGAAAAATGCGACGAAAAAGTCACAATATGGAAAATCAAAGTAAAAAATGCACAAAGTCGGTAAACAGGAAGTGGTGATCCCATAAGGCCGAAAAGGGGAGGCACAGTATAGGACCCCATCCTGATGCACCATACCAAATATCAAGTGGCTGTCATGTGTAGTTACTGAGAAAAATGTGACGAAAATATGTGTGACGGACGGACGGAATGATGGACGGACGGACGGAATGACGGACGGACGGATGGACGGACAGAGGTAAAACAGTATACACCCCCTCCTTCGGAGCGGGGGTATAATAACTTAAACTATACCATTTTTATACCTGAGAAGTGATACACATTCAGTGGGACATGCTATATTTGTTTGTCTAAAATGCTGCCTATGGTTAAATTATACAAGTTTGATTCTATAAAGAATGATATTTTTTTAGAACTACAGATGGTATGTTGTCCATATTACACCTTGAAATTTATTAAATATGTTGCCTTTTTATCCAGCAAAAACAAGGACTTGTTACCCCTTAATGGTTATGTTAAACTGAATATTTACAGGTTTTTGTATATTATTGTGGGCATATATACATCCAGTTAAAACAAAACATTCTTCACTTAAAAATCTACCACATTGTAAACCTTTTGTCACAAAATCAACACAATGCCTTGATTGGGATTAAAGATGTGCACACCATGCATCAAAAATTGGACAAGAAAAATTCACCATTTTTTGTATAGGAAACACAACTCTTCAAATTTTTTCCAACATGTTTGATTCTATATAAATACACAATTATATGTATGATAGCAATTACCAATCAGAGCATTTCTTTTAATTTGAATTGTAAGTATTTATTTAACAAGATAACAACCCATAAAATCTTTCATATCCAACCATTTAAATATTTGATTTAAATAACAACTGAATACAACACAAACTGGCCCTATATTTTTCTAATGATGTTTTATATATGTATCTTTTGTACAAATATGATACTTTTTAGTAATGAAATTTGTTAATGGAAAACAAATAATGTTACAAAGTACTATTGCAAATAAATGGAATAAAATGAACAAACTGAATATTATGCTTTTATATTAAAAAGTTGAATCTTTGCTCATACTCCTGATCTTTAAAAAAATTATGATAAAAAAGCTTTAAACGTTCCCAAATTAGTCAAAAATAAACTACTGACACTTGCTTGTGCTAAATCAAAATCACAGCTGATTACCAGTGAACTGATACGTTCATATTTACTAGGAGATTGCTTGAATATCCGTCATCAATACCATCTCTTCCTAGTAATTTTTTTTATACAGTTTGAGGTTTCAAATATAAACAATACAGCCATAAAGTCTCTTAATGACACTATTAAACAATTTCTCCTTACCGCAGTATAACCACAGAAAAATTTCATTAAATGACCCACAAGCCATTCAAATTTACTGAGTTGACTCAGTTTTCTAAGATATTAAGCTATTCTATATAAAAGAAAAACACAAAACCTGTGTTCATTTGTTGAGTAAAAAATCCCAAAACTAATTAAATCATAAAACAACCTAAGCTACAATATAATTTCTACTCAAAATGAAAGCTTTATCTAAATATATGTATAAATATTTCTAATTTTACTACCTATTGAAAAAACAAAAACCAATAAATCTCAGTTACACAAAAAATAGAACAAAGCTAAAAAAATTTGCAGCATCTAGTTAATTAGAAGATTCTCATTTGGGGGTCACCAAAAATTGTGGGGCAGTTGGAGGGTTCTAATATTTATTCTTTTTTCTGCTCCTCCTTGGAAAAAAACAAATGACATTCAGAGAAATTGGAGTCTTTGTTGTAATTAATTTGTGTAAAATGACGTCTTTCTGGATCTTAATATAACATTTTTCCAGGAATCAAAACAAAAGTAAAGCTGAAATCATAGTTTTAAATGATTAGAGCTAATTTCCTCGAGCATGTTGAACAAAGTTTGGTTGTCTTGCTTGCTTTGTTTGCTCAGGCATTAAAACTAAGATTTATGGCTTCAATACAATAAATGGGTGGAGACTTTATTTGTTTACAATATTCTAAGATTTGATTGGACAATATCTATTCAGAGATTTTGCATGTCACATGACACTGAATATTTCACCGAGTAAATACTCAAACTCACAACACAGTTTACAAATTATTATTTAATTAATACAATTTTCACCAAAAATGTTGGATAAGCCTTGGTCACATTGCTGTTTCAAAATAAGATTTTTTTTGTAAAAAGACTGACCAATTTTATTAGGAAAACTGAACATATGCAATTTTTAATTTTGGAGTCTATAAATTTCAATATTTGAAAATACAAAATTGTAAAACAATGTCATGTAGACCCCTCAAATATCTTATTACTTTTTCTAGTCTGAAAACCTTAAATTTTGGAACCCCAATATAACAAAAGTATACCAGAATTAAAAATTTGACTACCAAATAGTAAATAGAAACAAAAGTGTAGGAGATAATTGAAACTACCCCCTCTTCCTGTAGATTGAACCAAAGAAAAAATTTGCGAAGGTATTCTTTTGAAAATACATTGTACATGTACAAATGTTCCCATAAAAGTGGCAATCTTATCATAAAACAAGGCATTTTTATTTCCCATCCTAAAATTATTTTGCAGATACATGTACAATTGGTACATGTATTTTTTCATGTAACATGTATAGTACGCATGTGAATTACTAGGTGAAATTTATTCAAGGTCATGTTACACATGACAGAGTTTTGTCAAAAGATTTGTCCATTCATATCTAGGAATATTGTAAACAAATAAAGACTCCGCCCATTCATTGTATGGAAACCATCGATTTTAGTTTTAACGCCCAAGTAAACAAAGCAAGAAAGGTAACCACACTTTTGGTATACATGCTCTAGGAAATTAGCTCTAAATAAAAGTGGAGCACGTGAAAAGGAGAATTTAATAATTAACTTGATATGGCCTCACAATATGAGAGGCTAATTCTGATTTGCAAAAGAAAAAAAATTACTGACCAGACTCTGCCATTATCAAAATGTGATAGATGACCTTCTTTTACTTATCAAACAGTTTCTCAATTGTAAAACAAGTAAATAGAAAATATGATAATTCTAAATAGACATAATCTTAAATTTGAATCAACAAATTTAATAACATCAACAAAAATGAAGTGACATATACATATATTCTAAGATTATCTCCTTGGCAGGGCATATAAAATAAGTTAAAATGTAAAAGCACCAAAATCAACTATGAAAATGAAATATGAGTAGTAAGATATAAATTTATATATATATAAAGTATATAAGTATACTGGAAAACAATCACAAGACTCACTAACCTACATATATATACATGATAATATAGAAATACTGTGAAAAAAAACATGGAATGATTGAAATGTGTTAACAGGTAACAAAACTATGTACAACATCACAATTGTTAAACATGAACACAAACTCAATAGGAAAAATAACAGAATATTTTTGACAACGCATAATTTGAACAGAAAAATTAACAGTGTACAAAACTGTTTGCCATTAAAGAAAAGGGACATTTTCTAGAATGATTATCAATGCTATTTTATTTTTTTTATATGATTTTGCTAATAATTTCTTCATATTGTATTCATGAAATTTATTTATTCTCAAATGATATCGATCAACAATTGGATGTACATGTTTAATGTATTAAGCACAAGCAATTTTGTGTTACTAGAAATAAATTGCTTTCATTAATAATATATATTTTTATCCTTATGGAGATGAATTCAGTGGAAACTTTTATCCCTATTCTTTTTTTAAATTTATTATGACCAAAACTGTCAAACAAATATTTCTCCATTTTCAATTATATCATTCCAAAAATGAATTTCAAAATTTTTTTCAACTTTCCATTTGTGTCAGTGTCAATCATAATTTTGAGGTCTAAT
The DNA here is from genome assembly GCA_002080025.1 of Modiolus philippinarum. NCBI lineage: Eukaryota > Metazoa > Mollusca > Bivalvia > Mytilida > Modiolidae > Modiolus > Modiolus philippinarum. Next base: position 50,212 of record MJUU01048244.1, on the reverse strand, counting down.
CACACAGTAATCAGAAAATATCCACTTTGCTGGTGGAATTTTCTGTTGTGCAATAAAATAGCAATTTGTGTTTATTTCAATGATTCAATTTAGTTGGATCAGAAATTAAGACATTTTTTTTCTTATAAAACATCAACTATGGCAAAATAACTCCATTATGTAAATGAGATTCATCTTTACAACCTTCATTTGATTTATCGGTATCTAATGCTTACTACTGGCTACAAGTATATTGTAGTAACTTCATCTAGCAAAAAAATTATTATGTCTTAATATTTTATATATACTAATTTTATCCAAAATGGCAGTCTTACCTCTGTGTCTCGACTATAAATAATTCAAACATAAGGAATAAATAACATCTACTAGCAATTATAAAGTATATAATGTTTTCTGTTCCTTTAGTTTACATTAAAAAAAAAAACATTTAAATACAAAAATGCATCCAACACAAAGATGCAACATCTTTTACATGTTTTTTTATGAGTGTGAAACAAAAATTATTCCAACCATAAAATGAATGCAAATTAGCACAAATTGTAATCAACAAAGCCACCAGTTTTCAGAACACCATGTTTCAATTTCAACATAATTCTTAATGCATGACCAAATTATACAATGTCAAAACACTAAATAACGCATTTGCCAAAAAAATTGATGAAAAACCACAAAAAAATAGTGAGGGAGGTGATTTTAATTTAATTTTTTTTCCTGGAAATGGCAATAAACAAGGTCAATTAGGGGCTTTTTTTCAACCTCTGACCAGAATTTTATTGACAAAGTTTAAATGTCTGAGATACCATTTGCTCTCCTTTAACTAGTTCGGTTTTGGCTAGAGTTTAGGTGGCAAATCTCTACTCTCATATAAAGTGGGTGTTTTTTTTAAACCACTCAACAGTTACAAAACTTTTTTTGCACAAAAGTAAAGGGCAAACTACATCAATGCCAATGTTCCTCTTAAGGCAGAAACACCAAAACTAACTATAATTGGTTTGTAGGCAGGAGGGGATACACTGCTCAGTTGTTTCACTGGAAGTTAGTACATTTGTAAAAATATAGATGCAAAAAAGACATCTGCCTACAATTACTGAACTTTAAGCCAACATTTAATGATAAATGACCTGACTAGTCTGTTTCACTACAAAAGTCCTGAGATTGGATGTAAACGGTAGAAAAAAAAGTTCTCATAAATTTTATACTTCGATATAAAAAAAATCTTTTTAGCAAAGTATATTTAGAAAACACGAAAAATATCATGAACTGTAAAGCATGTTTTTATTAATGTACATGTGTATTGCCAAAAAGTACATGCATTCTCATACTAATTCAATGAAATTTACTCAATTCCAAGACGAAGAGAGCATTAATCTACATGAAATTCAATTCCTTTATAATGGCAAGCTAAAACCTAACAGCCCTACATGATTAAATCAACCACTTTCTAACACCAACCCACAGGCATATATATTTATGTACATGTACAATGCTTTATTGCACAGATTTCCTATAAAATATGATTGTAATGATTGTGAGCACTTATGGTCGCATTAAAGCAATATGTTTAATAGCTATACAAATCAAATTCTTCTATAACAAGGAATATTTTTTAAACTCAAGAAATTACTGTAAAAACTTATCAACATCCATAATTTGTTTTTTTTTTCTGTAAAGAATAATCATTTATATTCATTTTCTGCATTTTTTTAATATAAGTTTCTATATAAAAAGTTTCATGATATAAATTGGGAACCAAAAATTGTTAAGCATTGATTCATGATAAGATAAGAAAAATGTTGCTTATTTCAAAATTTGGGTTAAAAATTTGCATTTGTATGATAAATAAATAAAAAAAAAAATTGTCTAAAAATTTTTTTCAGTTAAATTCAGTTTTGTGTCCTTTAATCCTCATCTTCACTCAGATAAGGGTTACTGATTAATTTGATTATGGTTTTCATCATGGCAGCAGCAACAAGTGAGGCATAAGGTTGCCATTCCTTGTTTTTGGTTCCATCATTGTAATCAGCAATGCCTCGTACAAACAAAAAGCTATCTTTTCTATTGCCAACAATGGATTCCAAGACCTGATCGAATTCAGCATCAAAAGATGTGATGTTATATCTATGAGCGAAATCAAGTCTGGTGGAATCATACTTGGTTACGGGTCTACCGGAACCTAACTGTCCGTAATGAACATTGGGAACTCCTTCTCTGATACTTTCCCCATCATCTGGTTTTAATGGATGTTGCACTTCAATCAAATCATCATCTCCAATGTTCATATACAAACGATCACTCTCTTGAGATGGACGGTTAAAATCTGCCTCTTGATTCCTTAAAAGATCTAGACCTTCATGAATATATTTTTCCCATGGTGCTTTATCAGGCTTTCTCCTAGCTCGATCTTGTAATTTCTCAACAACATTTTGCAAGGCGAATTCCCTTGGAGCAAATGTGCGTAGCTTATATTCAATATTGTCTTGTTTATCTTTCAATATTCTGTCACAGTGGTAATACACATAGCCCTTATCATTACATTTAGAGACAACAATGTCACCTAACCTAACATGTTTGTAATAGTCTGTATAATGTGGTACTCCTCCTGAAACTCCCACCACAAAAACATGTTCTATATTCTGGAATGTACCTACAAAATAAAAAGAAAATGACATATCGTAGATCTTTGATGGCTCGAAATGCAATAGCTCGAACACCATGGATGCCTCGGAACCCATTTTCTGGTCCCTTTGTTCAAGATTTAAAATAGTTCAACCTGGAAAGCTCCAACACCCCTCTAGCTTGAACTGTTTTCATCAGTCCTTGGGTGTCTGAGCCGTCGAAGTTCCACTGTATTGTGGCCATTTGGATTTATCAAAGGAACAGGTATCATATATTTGGTAGATGAGGATCAAACTACCAATCCCAGTTAATAACTTACTCCTGTAGTACATTCTTCAGTCATACAGTTTTTATAATTATTCTTGTACAGAATGCCGACATAATCCCGTATCAACTTCATGAAACAATTTTTCATCTTTATTTCAACAAATAAACAAAAAAGTTTGAGCATCTCTTGATTATAAATACACCGGCTGAAATAAGTAAATGAACATACCTAATAATCTAGTTGTAGTATTCCCTGATGAGATCTGTGCTGCCCTATGGTATCCTATTTGAGGTAATTTTGTAGACACGACTTTGTGTTCCCCAATGTATCCCACAGTATAAACATTGGATTCACCTGAAAAATATACATGTAAAATTTATTGATTTAATACAAAATTGCTTCAGTATAAAGCAGAGTTTTTCAAAAGAAAGCCTCTATGCTACATACATGTATCTGACAGACACATACCTTTACATAAAGTGTACATGTAAAATAGAACTTGCAGCAACTGCTGAAAGTAAGATTCTAATATGACGTCTTTTAATCGCCTTGTGTCCATAACCGTCGTAAAATCCGCATATATTCATGGGTATTGTCATGACAATCGACAGTACTTATGATAACGTCATACACAGTTTGACAACAGTTTTTGCAGCATCATAGAACAAAGCGTCATACTTTACAGGGTAAAAATGGCTGTTTGACTATGAATACAAAGACTATTTCATCTTTTCTGTACCCTGTAAGTGCCATATTAGAATAAAAATAATTCACAGGAGTGTGATTATATGTCGATTTTACCACGAGTTTGCCCTTTATGCCTATATTTAACCCCTCACATACGCTCTGGGTAAAATACTGTATTTGTCATAAAGGGCCAACCCGTGGTAAATCACCATATATTCACACTCCCGTGAATCATTTCTTAAACATTAAGAATACTAAAGTTTATTTACTTACGCTATCTGAACTTTTAATTCCTATCCAATATACCCCTATTTAAATTTTCCAAATCTATTTAATTTTTTCCTGAGTATCAGTTCAACACATTTTCAAGTTTTTCCAGCATTTTAAGAGGAAAATTCCTGATTATTAAGATTACTGATTTGAGTGATAAAACTTTCACTTTTAGAGTTTCTCTCTATTCACCTGGCACCAAAATCCATTTTCCGGGGTTCAGGCTACAGAGCTGCCAGGCAAGTCCCCAGTTGGTGGATAGGGGAATGATCCGTCTATGTGGCTAGTCAGGTCATAATGTGGAAAGCCTGACTGCGAAAAAATTGTAGCCAAACTATGTGGAGAAACGGCACACTACAAGCAGTATAAAGAACCCTTTCTACATGTATATTACTCTAAGGAGAGCAGACACATGGAGTGTTATATAGAAGGCTTAATTTCCTGCACCCTATGCATATCACCCCTCTTCCAGTGGCAATCAAAACTCATTGCCCCGGTTGTCCCTTCTGCCTTTATTTCTTTCTTCTTTTACTTACATTCTTTTAAATGATTAACTTGTTTTCCTTCTGATATAGCTGAATAATTGCTGACTGATTGTTAAATTTCTAATTAATCAATCAATCAATCTTTCTATTCAAAGAGCCTTTACTTTCATGATTTTATTCTACTTTGAATTTTTTCACATTATCTACGAATTTGTAAGACAAGAAAAAGAATGCTGAATTGATGGCTTACGTTATAAGAATGAATGGAATAAAAAAGAGCTTTTTGGAAGCTGTAAAATAGATGCATATTAAAAACTTTCACTGTTGTATATCAACTAGAAAATGAGAGCAATTACAGATAAAAAGATTAAACTTTACCCGAGGCAAGTCAATTTTATCTTCTTGTTTATCTAATAAATTAGGTAAATTTGTAGTCTTTTTGGCCATCAAACTTTCACAAAGCTTTTTTATTTGGGCTGGTAAAGTAATCCTTGTGGTCTACTTAGGTGATCCAATTAGTGTTATCCCTGTCAATCTTTTTGGATAATTAAAGAATTTTTACAATGGTTGCAATGTGTACTAAGGAAAGATCTAAGAATTTCATACAGTACTCAGGTTTTGAACATGTTTCTATCATTTATAATATGTCATCCATTTAACTTTCCATATCTTTTGGGCACCCTGTGCAATTCATATATTAATATCTAAATGCCAAACCTTCTGTTTTAAATTTAACAAAAGTGGTTTTCTGTTCCATCATGGCATCAACAGCCAGTTTTTCACAATAATTTGCTGTTATTATGGCGATGGTTGGTTGTTGGTTTGCTGCTATGGTTGGCATCTGCTTCACATGCTGAACCTCTGCAATGGACGTAAACAATCATAAATAATTTGCAAAAATGTATTTATAAACAAGATAAAGAATAGAAGTTTGGTTGCTTAGAGATTCATGAGAACTGGTGCTAACAAATTTGATTTTGTAAATTTATAAATTTTAAGTCAATATTGTAAAAACATTGATGTGTATTCAAAAGAGACAATAAGCACACCTAGGCATATTGCAGCTGTAAGACCCAAGACACAAGAGAAGTGGTAACAATAAACTATATTTCTTAAATTTTAAGTCCTTAGGGGCAATTATTTGGCCTAGTATTCCTAAAATGGATATAAATAATTATGGTCTACAATCCTGTAAAGTTTTGCTGCTCTCTTCTCAAAGTAAAGGAGAATTAGCTGCCAAACTTTTTTCACTGGTAAATATGTACAAAGATTAAAACAATGAATCTCTAATTCAAAAGAGGGACATCTGACCTCCTGGCTTTAAAGTCAAAATATAACATGTCATCAAGACAAACCTGTTTTATCATCAGCCAACACATGTCTGACCACTTTCTTCCCATCCTCCATTTCAGCGATCAGTTCTCTTTGCTTCAGTTCTCCCAGCTGTTGTGTAACCATAGCTGGGTCTGCATTGGTAATTCTACAAATCGCATAAGAAGATCAATGAATCTCATTCAGTCATTACAAAATAAAAATAATTATAAGGATCTTAAGCATGTTCAGTCTTGTTAAAATTTAAAACTACCATTTACATAAATAGTACCAGAAGTTGCAATTTCCAATATTTGGACATTATAAAACTAAGATGCCATGTATTCTCTGTGTCACTCTACAAGATTTACGGGTCAAATACCTTGAAATTTCCATAAAATCGCCATCTTCTTGAGGTCAAGCTCTATTTAACATGTGTAAGTAATGTAAACTGGTAGCTAGTAATATTTATTGTATTTTTTAAGTAGCTACGTAGAAAAAATGACGTCAACAGTTAAATTGTTAATGAACTTGCATACCATATCATGGAACCCATGATGCAATGAGAAGCTACTATAATTAATAAACTGTTTTGATAGCCATTAGGTATTTTTCTGAGAATTTCTCAGAGCTCATACCAAAATTAAGGGGTACTGGATAACTGGGGTCTGCAAATTTCCATCCATGCCCAAAACTGTAAGCACATCATGAATTTACAGTAAAGATTTGGCCTAGAAACTTTACATGTATATGAATCATGATGATAAGAATACTACTGAATGTACATGTATTCCTCCTATATGTCACATTCTAATTTTTCTAACTTGGGCAAGAAATATTAGCTTAAGAGATTTTTTTTTTTCAAAATGTTGCTGTTTTAATATAATTTCATAGGAATTTGAGAATTGAATTACTTTCTGTCCAAGATTGGTTATAAATATGGCATCAGATTGCTATCAGATACACAAGATCAATCTACCAATGATTCATGTGTGCTTGGTTTTGCATCTTTAAATATTTACATAATATTATATCAATATAGTGATCAGCCAAGACATACAAAGGGCCATATTAAGCCATTCAAAATACATTGTTTCTCAAGCCTTTACATTTTAAATTCGGTGTGGGGGGGGGGCATTTTTTTTTTCAAAATTTCTTGGATGTTAGCAAAATTAAATGTTGATGTCACAATGTAATAATTCTTTAATACATCTGAGCTTTATCTGAATATATCTTAACATACACTTCAGTTTATGTAATAAAAAAATTTTTTTTTGAATATCCAAAAAAAAAAAACTTGATGCAGGGCTTGAGAAACAAATATATATATTTTTTTGAATGGCCTTATTGTTATTGCTACATACCTGATCAAATCCTCAACTTCCAAAACATTAGGATAGGCAGATTCTAGAATATGGAGAAGTTTTTCCCGTAAGATTTCTTCCTCTGACCGATTATCTGTTTTAACTATACCTGTAAAAATAGCAATTTATATATTAGTTGACCTAAGCAGAAATATCCAAACAGATAATTATGGCAAGAACAAATTATTCCATTCTTAAACAATACTGAAACCACATGTATAAAACAGAGTAATCTTACTTACAGAAAGAGATCTCCCCTACTACTTCTTTAGATTCTATTATAAATTTTTCTGTGATGCCCTTTGATACAAGTATTTAATTAAAATTTGATGTCTGAATTTAAAGATTAGAAGCATTTTATATAATCTGACTTGTCTTACATCCTAACATTATTTGTTTCCTTGCATAAATCACAAAATGAATCCAGTATGTCCATTCCTATGTCAAGTTGGTGGATTATAATTATTTTTCTGTTATTTTATATGCTTGATTAAGTTCTTAAAGTTAAAATTCATTCCATGCTATTCAACATATTGCAGAGACTTAAACTGAACACCTTTTGGACCTACAATTTTACGAGCAAAAGATCTATAATCCCTAAAAATGCTGGAATTGTAAAACAATTCTACTTCCAGATTCAAACAGTAATTATATTTTAACCTAATCTTCAAATTTGAGAAAAAAAATTTTTTCCTTTCCCCATATGACTAGCAGTTTCTAATTTATACATGTTATATTGTGCTTTCTGTAAATTCTATCCAGTTTTCACATTTCTTGACTAGCACTAAACATTAATTCCCCTCGAGTATCATGAAGTTTATCATCAAATCTATATTAATTTTTCAGTCAAAAAAGATTCTGTAACTTACACTTGTTTAATTTTTTATTATGAAATTTCATATATATTGTACCTCATTAAAATATCATTTGTTTCAACAATACACTTTTTGTTTGTTGCTTTCTGTGTATTGCTTTTTGATTGTTGCTCTCTGTGTATTGAAGTTTTCCAAACATGCTCCATTTTAATACAACAAAACATTCCAATTCATCAACCACATTTTCACAAAATTAACAGCTGTTCAAACATAACATTTAAACAAAACCTTCAAATAATGAAGATTTTTTTTAATAAAACCAAAACCAAACCAATTTACATGTGATGCAATGGAGATATTTAGGGTTTGTCTCATTTTATTCTGAACCAAAAGTAATATCTTTTAACTAAAAACACATGCACAAATTGCCACAAGTAGGTTTGACGAGGTAACCTAATTGCTATGACCTTTGTCTGAACCATATACAAAATTAAAGACTATTCACATACACAGTATAGGTATATGTATCAAAAAGATCACTGGTGAAATTATACTGCAATCCAAATGTTTTCATAACGTATTTGTTCAAACTGGTACATGTATGTTAAGGTTAAATAAATACAGCAAAATCCATACCTAAAATGCCAATTACGCATCCTCTTGCACTGAATTTTTAATTGTAAGACATGAACATCTTTTTTATTTTACCATTTTCATGCCATTTAAGCCAAAAATACTGAGTCTCAATTACAGACATTTGAACAGATTTTTTTCAGTTAGCAAATTCCCTTTTTTAAATTCTCTTTTTTTAATAAAAACAAGGTTCCACTTGTGGAATTTGAGTAACAGATATTTTTTTACGATTTGGATCATGTTTTATATATTTTGAGATTGCAGTATAATAACAACAAAACCTGTAGGATCTTCTAATATGAGATTCATTTGTATTCAGCACAATCATTCTGCAATTGTGTGATAAAAATTGCATGGTCTAAGCCTCATACAAACAATCTTATATATTTTAAGACACTGCATTATTGTTTATTGTTGACTGTACATAGAATAAATGAATGCTTTCATCATTCAGCTGAAGATACAAACAATATCAGCATATCATGTCATTTGCAAAAATATCTGAAAGCTGACTTAAAATAGAAATATTGCTTCTCTACCTACTACAAGTAAGATATTTTAATAAATTCAGAAGAAAAAATAAAGGGCTATGCCGACTGCAGCATGATACGACCGCAGCATGTCATCCACTGAAATTTGAACAAGTGTTAACTAAAATTAATATGGACACAGTAATTTGCTGGACACAATAAGAAAAATCTGTTTCACATATTTTGAAATATTGCAATTTGGCCCCTTTGACCCTTTATAGCTTGGAAACCATAAGAGCTACACAAAATCTATTGCCATAGTAGTGAAAGCTTACACAATGAGAATAATCCAAAGAAAAAAATTTGATGAAAAATGGAAGATTTCACATATTTCTAATAATTGCAATTTTGGCCTCTTTGACCCCTTTTATCTTGGAAACTTAATCTGTTGACATATTACTGAAAGCTTACAATGAGAGGAATCCAACGTAAAAAATCCCATCAAAATCTGATGAAAAATAAAGATTTTAGGTTATCCCTATGTTTGCAATTTTGGCCCCTTTGGGCCCCTCATAGCTTGGAAAGAAAACAAGTTATAAAAAATCTGATGGTGCAGCACTAGTTAATTTTTCATAAGGAATCAATTGCAAAAACTGCATCAAAATCGGACTAAAAATAAAAAAATTAAAATTTTTGAAATTCGCCCCTTTGGGCCCCATTTATCTCGTAAACGGTACATGCAACATGAAATCTGTTGGCATACACCAGATTGGAAATTTTTTAAGGAGTACACTGAAAGAAACCCCATCAAAATCCGATAAATAATAAACATTCTACAGTAAAATATGTGAAAACACCAAATTTTGCCCTTTTTTAGAAATGGGAGGGGCCACAAAACCCAAAACCATTCTTATCTTTCCTTTGGTGCCAAGGAACATTGTGTTAAAATTTCAGAAGGTTTGATCAAATGGAACTTGAGTTATTGACCAAAAACAAAAGTGTCTACAGACGACAACGACGATGACGACAGCACCATACCATTATACAACCACAAATTTTTTGCAGTCGTATAAAAATACTTCTTAGATTAGACAGTCAAATTGCATTGTACTCTCTATATATACCATATATTTTTTTCCATTTTTATAAGGTAACCATATTGCAAATTTTGAGAGTGTATACACAGCTACAGATTTTAAGAAGCAATATATAATTTTAGTGAAAATCAGCTTTCAGATGAATTTTACAATTAGGTGAATTTATTGATTAATTATGCCAGAAGAAAACAATGCCAGACTTGCAAACAATTACATATTAAGGGCATTTGTCTTTCATGTCTAAAAGCATACCTCCTACTGAGGTAGTTTCATTATTACACAACTTGCATATTCTGTCAATTTTAATTCATAATCATTGAATTCTTAAACTGAACATATGTATTACTTGAACTTGAGTACTCTTTATTTAGGGGCAGACTCCGACCTGCTGTTGGGTGTGGGGTTTCCTCACCGTTCATTGAAGATCTTATGGCGGCTTTGCGTTGTTATAACTCCCCTTTGGTTTGTTGTCTCTTTGACACATTCCCAGTTTCACTTCTTTTTTCTATCTATTGTTTACAAGATACATTGTTTTCTGTTGGCATGGGAACAAACTAAAGTTATATACAACTCAAATTAAGTATCAATGTCCATAACTACAACACTCGTTCTGTCACCATGGCAACACAATACTTACCAAAATATTCCTCAGCATCAGAACGTCCTAACATTAAATCACAATTACATTAAAATAACTTATTTTACCCATATTTAAGAAATTCACTTTCAAAACTGCAATTAATATGTACAGTTAATATTTCAAAGATTTTCATCATTTATAGAGTTTTCAAGTGTTTGTTTTACCTGTAGAGAAGGTGCATGTACAACAAATATGAGAACATAAGTATGATAGGAATAAACTATTTGAAAACTGAAAACCTAAGAATTTGTATATTAAGTTAAAAATCCCCTACATACATTCTGGTGATCTTCCTAAGTTTATTGCTATCATTCATGACAATAAGCATGACTAGCCCTATAAACATTCAATTGTACTTTGGACTTCCAAATACTGTTTTTATTTGCACTGAAGACACCTAGATTGTCCAAACAACAATTTCCGAACAAGGATTCAATAGAATTCTTTAACTTGTTGTTTTTCTCAAGACAAAGTATAACTATAACCAAAAATGTTAAATCATTTGATGAAAATAACTGGAAAACCAAAATCTTTATAGAATTGACTATCTACCTTCTAAGAAATAAGAAAAGATTTGACCCTATATGCCTATAGGTTATACATATTAAATCTAAAAATAGAACTGATTTGTTTACAGGACTACATGTACATGTATAATTCTTTGCATGACAGCACGAAAATGCATGCAGTGATCATGGTGATGAAAATTCGATTTTTAGCTATATACAACACATAAATTTTTATCTCTAATCAAACTTAAATTGTCTCAAATGGACTTTTTATTTGTCATAAAACAATATTTTTTTAAATCATTCTATCACATTCTAAATTGTGCTATTCAAATGCAAGATTTCATTTGCCACAAATTGTGTAATGATAATTACATTATATATTTATTGATTCTATCAACATTGTAGGGGCAACCAATTAAATAACATAGATAAATTGGGACACTCACACAGTTGGAATGAGGTTGACATTCACCGACATTTCAAAGATTTCTGTTTAATTAAAGTATAAAATTTCTAATATAGGTGTTCAATGTATCTTTCTATTTAGTGTTCTGTTTTTAACATTGTGAATGCTGTAATACAAGGTCAGTGGAACCTTGTCCTCCCATGGATATGGCATACCAACATGTAATAGCAAACATGAACATGAAACATTCATAAATGTCATAAACTGTAGCATAACAAATGTCATTTGATTAGAATATTGTTGATGCAGACATATCCAAAACTGTTTGACTGAAGGAAAATCAGGCAATACTTCTGGCAGTCTGGCAAAATTATAAACCAACAGAGGAAAATGTCAGGTAAAAAATTGAATTGTCTCCTATATGTTATGAAACTGTAGGTCCTGTAAATTAATATTTGGTCTGGCAGCTTTTTCTTATTTGCTTGACTTAACATCCTGCAAGGCTTCTGGACTCTTAAATATGTCTGCTAATGACTCATGACTTCTGGACAAGTAGATATGTCTGCTAATGACTCATGATTTCTGGACCCTTAGATATGTCTGCTAATGACTCATGACTTCTGGACCCCTAGATATGTCTGCTAATGACACATGACATCTGTACCCTTAGATATGTCTACTAATGACTGATTACTTCTTGACCCCTAGATATGTCTGCTAATGACACATGACTTCTGGACCCTTAAATATGTCTGCTAATGAATCATGACTTCTGGACCCCTAGATATGTCTGCTAATGACACATGACATCTGTACCCTTGATATGTCTACTAATGACTGATTACTTCTGGACCCCTAGATATGTCTGCTAATGACACATGACTTCTGGACCCTTAAATATGTCTGCTAATGACTCATGACTTCTGGGCCCTTGAATATGTCTGCTAATGAGTCATGACTTCTGGACCCTTAGATATGTCTGCTAATGACACATGACATCTGTACCCTTAGATATGTCAGCTCCTGACTCATGACTTCTGGACCCTAAGCCATGTCTGATAATGACTCATGACTTCTGGACCCTTAGATATGTCTGCTAATGACTGATGACTTCTGGACCCTTAGACATGTCTGCTAATGATTCATGACTTCTGGACTCTTAGATATGTCTGCTAATGACTGATGACTTCTGGACCCTAAGATATGTCTGCTAATGACTGATGACTTCTGGACCCCTAGATATGTCTGCTAATGACTGATGACTTCTGTACCCATAGATATTTCTGCTAATGACTGATGGCTTCTGTACCCTTAGATATTTCTGCTAATGACTCATGACTTCTGTACCCTTAGATATGTCTGCTAAACTTAAACATGTCTACTAATGACTCATGACTTCTGGACCCTTAAATATGTCTGCTAACGACTCATGACTTCTGGACCCTTAAATATGTCTGCTTATGACTCATGACTTCTGGACCCTTAGATATGCCTGCTAATGACTCATGACTTCTGGACCCCTAGATATGTCTGCTAATGACTCATGACTTTTGGACCCTTAGATATGCCTGCTAATGACTCATGACTTCTGGACCCCTAGATATGTCTGCTGATGACTCACGACTTCTGGACCCTTAGATATGTCAGCTCCTGGCTCATGACTATCATTCCTCCTGATGCTACATCACCATTAAAGACCTAATGATATGTGATCCTTACATTTCATATTGTTATACCTCTTTTATATTTTTTCTATATAGCCATATTACATAAAATAATTAACATTTGGTCTGTTTTTAATCAATTTGTGTCAGGACTGTTGCCGGTCAACAGTTTTTGAACTGTTGCCCGCTGATGAGCTGTTTTGTTAGACCCCCAAACTAAACTGTTGGCCTTGGCCTATCGACCTCATGCAACAGTTCGGTGTTCGGGTCTTACAAAACAGCTGTTGTCCTCGAACTAGTCAATAACTGTATAATGTCAATGACTTTTGCAGTTGCAGTCAAAACGTCACACTAGCACAACAGTCAAAATGTCATTCAAACAAACATATTCATAAAAATATATGTCACACAAATGAAGAAAAAAAAATTCAGGATGACATGCTCCTGCACAAGATATTGGAGTCTGTTAGACACAAATATTGCCCCCCCCCCCATTAAACACATTTGTCTAACAAGAGTAAAACACAGAGACCCCCCACACACACACTTTTTCTCACATGGGAGTAAAAACTTTCTTATTGACATGTACAATGTAGCTATAACAGGTGTTTTTCTTATATTACATGATTATCGCAGTCCTTATTTTACTCGACTGTAACATGCCTGAAGCATTCTCAGAATCATTTCTGATATTACAAAACCATAAAACTCTTAATTCACATCAATGTGGCAGTCTAAACGTCAAATTAATTAGCATATTCATTTGTCCAGATGTCAAATCATCGTGAATTTTTATGTCATGTAAATATGTTCCTAAAATTCTTACAAGTCTAGGATTTATATCATGTAAATGCAACATTCATTATGGTGTATGAATGGAGTTCTATATGTTACAGAACAGTTGCACACCTACTGTCAAATCACATAATGACTGTTATTGACCAAATATTGCATGGCTCTAGAACCACTACATGAATGAAACATTCCTGATGTTGTATACATGTAATTGTGGTATGATTGTGGCATTCCTCACATAAAATGACTGTTTCAGTGATAATAGCTGTTGGTGGCATGCAGCTGATTTATGATAAAATGTCCACACTCATGCCAAGTATATCTGCAGTGCAAAGTTTTTTAAAAGTGTGTATAATAAATTATTATTTTGGTTGTTTCTTATTGTGGGTGTTTCATGTACATTGAAGATCAAAATAAAACAAGAGAAAAACCATTTTTTTCTATAGGTAAGAAACATTAAAGAAATGAAAATTGTTTAACTACCTGGCAAAAAATTGAAATAATTTTACACAATGAGAAATAGGATTAAATTTTTCTTTATATCTGTTTACAGAGATAAGTCAAACCAAGTTTTTTTTATTTCAAGCATGACTGATTTTCAACAAAATATAAACAAAGCTATAACTTATCAAAAAAAAAAACAACTTATGAATTCAAACCTTCATGGAACTTAAATTTTCTCTCTATATAATCAAAATATAAATGTATATTCAGTATTACAGTTTATATAAGAAATATCAAAATAATACAAGAATCACAACATTCAAAAGACATACAAAAAAAACTGTACATAAGGAAGGGAGATAACTCAGAACTGCAGATACAACGTCTACACCTACCTATCATGTCAGGAGAAATTCCCTCCCCTGATAAATACAAATCATATTTTAAGAAGTAGTACATCTTTTTTTTCTTCAGTTGTTCACTTTGCAGAAAATAAACTTATCTTTCTTTTATATTTGTGATACAATTTTTCGTTCGAGTATTTGTGAATTCATTGAGATGCACCATGAAGTTATTAAATGCAGTCTTAGTTTTGATCTTTGAAGTAGCTATTAGTTTGAAAACTTCTACAATACGTTTAAGTTTTGTTGCTAAAATACCTAGCTGTTGAATATGTCATTTCCAATTACTGTTGTAGTCCTTAGGGCATGTTTATTACCTTGAGATAATTCTAATATACGGCTTCTGTTCAAACAAAGTTTAAATGTACTTTCTTCAAAATGGTTCTGATTACAAAACTTTCCTTGATGATTTTAATCTATTTTCTCTTTGGCAGCTTATTGGTTTGAATAGATCTATACATTTCAACTGTGACAAGAAAATATCTTGTATTCATATTGGTTTATAAACCCTACTTATACATGTTATACATGAATAAAGGTGTTCTGAAATCATTCTGTCTCATGTTTTCAATGACTTCAATAGCTTTGTCCATTTTATGATTTGTGGAGGTCAACAAAAATACAGAATTATGTTTAAAAGGAAGACAATCATGTCTACTTTTTCACCAGAGTATTGAGAAAATCTTTTAAGGATTAATGTGCAATAGGTATTTTCTATGTTTTCTCATCAAAAAAAACCTTGTGCTACACCTAGTTCACCCTAAAAATAATTTGAATAAAATCTACCAACATCCTTACTTTAAAGATTTTTTTCAGATACATATACATGAACTAACCTGGAGTTGCTGGAGCTTCTTCATCATCCAATAACCGGATTTCCAGGTCAACATTTTTTGCCAATTTATAATCAGGTTTTTTCATCTGTTTCATACACTTCTTTATAAAACCAACATAATCTATTGGTACATGGAAAATCATTATGAAAGCTGAATACATGTGTCAGAGTGGTTATATACATTTTTCAATTTCAAAGCAATATACATGAATAAGAGATGGAAATAATAGCCAGCCTGCCTGCATGGGGCAGGTTTATTTTGGAAAGGGCACACTAATATTTTCAAATATTTATATAGACATATCGATCGAGCAAATATTTTGAACGTTTAGTTCAGAGCAGGCTAGAATTTGGAGCGAGTTTCCAACTTTGATAATAAACATGTTCCTGAGCACTTAATAGCAAAAAGTGGCATCAAAGCTTTGAATTTTTTAAGCCTATAATCAGTCAGGGGCATCATCAAAAACAGTTATAAATTTAATAACATTTATTGGTTAGATTTTTCCATTTTTGAATTATCTCCCTTAGGGAAAATTGCAAAAATAACTAAAATTGGTTATTTCTTCTACAACATGTCAAATTTTCATCAAGCTCTGAATCAAGAAACTTGAACAACAAAACCAAATGGTTTATGTAAATTTCAAAAGATATTGATGAAGTAAAACATCTTAATTATCAATGAACTGCTTATATTAGATAATGAACATTTAATTGGCATTTAAAGTCCCTTGGGGGCTTGACTTTAACCAACATGCGTACCATGTTCCTGATAGTGGGTATCAGATGTAATGGTTTCAAATTATAAAGGAAATGTTAATTTATCAAAGAAAAATACCAACACAAAAGAGAAAAATTTATTATGGCCACAATCAGGATTTAAAGATCAAAGGAAATTCAAAAATTACCATTTTCCATCACTTATTGAAAATGAAGTATAAAATTTATAACTGTTTTTCATGATGCCCCTGACTGATAATATAATTTCAAACTAGATGTAACTGTGGCCTGATGGGCCACAAATTTATACCCCCCGCTTCTTGTTGATGATCCTACCCTGCACAGTTACAGACGTAGAAATGTACCATGGGGGTACTCCAATAGTCCACCGTAACTTTGAGGCAACTTAAAATAAGAGGAAGCACAGAGAAATCCTTTGATAAGACATAGACTCATAAGAACTATTTATCAGAGAGATGTTTTGCTACTCAATAGGGAAAATGTTGGGGAAACCTTTTTAGCCTACCTTTTAAATTTTCAATATAGACTCTAAGTAGGAGAA
>MJUU01048244.1:0-30042 GCA_002080025.1 Modiolus philippinarum | reverse complement strand
GTTTGTATGTTTGCAACGAAATCAAACATGTTAGTCTAAGGATGTAAATATTCCTCGATTTTTATGTTTGCAATGAAATCAAACATATGTACATCTAATATTTCCTCGGTGTGTCCGCGATGGTTCCACGAGGATTCCGTTTTCAAAAATTTGTCCACGTTGGGTCACGTAATTTAAGGTGGAAGTCCACGATCGTCCACCCTGCTACACGGACTTAACTAATCAGTCCACGTCGCGAAAATCCACCCAAAAACAAGGACTTTGCATTCATCCGTGTGAGCTGTACAGTAAGTACGAGAAATCTACAAATTGCTGTAACTTTGTTAAAAATTTATGAATCAATCTGAAAATAGGAGGTGCACAAGCACTTATAGTTACTAACATTCTGACAAAATTTGAAAAGTCAATTCAGAGAGGTTCCTGAGATAAGNAACTGACTTATATTAGATAATGAACATTTAATTGGCATTCAAAGTCCCTTTGGGGCTTGACTTTGACCAACATGCGTACCATGTTCCTGATGGTGCGTATCAGATGTTATGGTTTCAAATTATAAAGGAAATGTTAATTTATCATAGAAAAATACCAACACAAATGAGAAAAATTTATTATGGCCACAATCAGGATTTAAAGATCAAAGGAAATTCAAAAATTACCATTTTCCATTACTTATTGAAAATGAAAATAACTGAAAATGGTTATAAAATTTATAACTGTTTTTGATGATGCCCCTGACTGATAATATAATTTCAAATTACACATTTACAAATATTTTTTATGAAATGAGAGTGTCACTTAAAGTGAAATAATTGAAAACAATTGTGTTAAAACAGGAGTGAATAAAAATGGCATGTGATGCTTCGGGTATTAGGAACTATCTTTTGAGTTTGATAAATTACTCATCACTAAATGCTTGGCGACTTGAAAAAAATAAGAATTACAGCATTAAAGTCTGATGTCTTTGCTTTATTTATCCATTATAAACAGATTTAAGAAATTCTTCAAATTACAAGTTATCATCATCTCTCTAGTACATTATTTACATGAATTTCAAGAATTGAGAAGTTAATAATGTAGCTTTTAGGTGACAAGTTTTTGTTTGTGTCTTTTTCTGACTTTGATGTTTCTGTTTGTCACTGACCTACATACAATGCTTAATATGGAGAATAATAGCTTCTTCCATGAGAGCAGATCAAAGCTCGAGGTATCTTTCATGAACGTAAGAAATCCAATAAGAAAAAGAAGGGAAATGGGGAATGTGTCAAAGAGACAACGACCCTAAGGGGAGCAATAACAACTCAAAGCCACCATAAGATCTTCAATGAACGGTGAGGAAACCACACCAGTCTTTTCTCGAGTGGAGCACAGCGAAACGAGAGAATAAGACGAAGAATTTCTTACATGAGTGAAAGATACCCCGATCTTTGATATTGATCGAATGTTAGTAGCTATATCTTCCGTAAAATACAACAACAAACATCTGGAAGCCTATACTGTGCGAATTACGTCGTCGCCATTTAAGTGTACCTTACATTGTGACGTCAAGTGTTTAATGACGTTTTGTTATGGTTACGAATATTGTATCACAAAAATGAATGCTTTTGGATGGCCGTTTAACCATGTGAGACAAGGTCGCGTGCATCGATCTCACATGGGTCGTCTCACACTGTAAACCAACATTTATGGAAGAACGAATTTTCAAGACATGGTGTCTTTTTATTCAATCTGAAGTCTATTAATATGAGGATCTAAGATGTATAAGAACTTCCTTCATTGGTTCACATATATTGATCAGAGTTAGAAATTCCTATGAACAGCAATTCAAAGAAAATGAATGTCATCTGAATTAGTCTTGAATATGCTATACCTCACACAGTTCAAGATGAACTATGACACAATGTTTTACTTCAAAGTGATTTAAGGGAATATGAGTGTCAGATTTCTGGAGTATTCAATATCCTCTGGTTTTATCCATTCAAACAGTGAAATAATTTTTTGCATATGGATCATATTTTCATGGTCATGTGTCACTTTAAAATGCATAAAATAGACAATGTATATAGAATTTATCAACTTCTGATTATATTTCCATATATTTAAAGGCATATAAACATCTTATGCAAATTGAAGGAAAACTCTAAAGAGAACTGTCTTATATCTGAATAAATGGCTACACCGAGTGCAGCATGATACGACCGCAGCATGTCAAACACTGAAATTTGAACAAGTGTATTTCAAAATGATTGAGGACACGGAAAAGAGCTTGATACTGTAATTAAATGGACACAATAAAGAGCTTGACCAAGTAAGCACACGAACTAAAGAAAATAAAAATTAGCCCTTATAATTCCTTATAAACATTGGAAATGGAAAGAGGTATGTCAAATGGTTAACATAATACTTAAAATATGATAAGAGGAATCCCATTAAAATCCAATACAACAATAAAAGATTTTACATATTTTGAAAATTGAAATTTCAGCCCTTTAGACCCCTTGTAGCTTGGAAACTGTAAGAGCTACGCCAAATCCATTGACATACTACTGAAAGCTTATATCAAGAGAAATCCAAAGAAAAAAATCCCATCGAAATCCGAAGAAGAATGAAAATTTTAGGTTATCTGCAAATTTGAAATTTTATCCCCATTTCACCCCTCATAGCTCTGAAAAGACACATTTTGTCAAAAATCTGATGTTGCAGTTCTATATTTATTTTCAAAAGGAATCCATTGCAAAAAACTGCATCAAAATCGGACCAAAAACAAATAAAATGAAATTTTTGAAAATCGCCCCTTTGGGTCCCATTTATCTCGTGAACAGTAAATGCCACGTAAAATCCGTTTGCATACTCCTGATAGGAAATTTTATTAAGAACACACTTAAAGAAACCCCATCAAAATCAAATAAATATTCTACAGCCAAATATGTGAAAACACCCAATTTTGCCTTTTTTGGCCCCTTTTTTAAAAAGGGGAGGGGCCAAAATAACCAAAACCAATCCCTGCCTTCCTTTTGTGCCAAGGAACACTGTGTTAAGATTTCATAAGGATTGGCCAACTGGAAGTTAAGTTATTGACAAAAAACAAAAGTGTCTACAGACGATGACGACAACGACGACAACAGCGCCATACCATTATACGACCTCGAAATTTTTGCGGTCGTATAAAAAATCTTACTTGGGTTTTCAAATTTTTTTTGCCCAAGTTGTTCCATTAGCAGTGCTCTTTAAAACAAAAGGTCAGAATTTTAATTCTAATTACAAAATTTCTGACACTCGTATTCCCTTAAGTATTGTTTCAAGATTATTTACTGAATTACCCTTTCTATTATACAGTGTTACATTACAGCAATACAACCACCTCCTTAGGCTAGCTACTTGCTTCATTCAGATTAATATTTTTTTTTAAATTATCATGATGCAGGACAGAAAATGATCCCTATATTAACATAGGCCTGGTCCAAAATATGAATATAATCATGATAATAAAGGTGGACTATAGGGCCTGTAAGTCTCGTACAATTTTGAAACTTCCGGGATCAAAATTTGTACCTGAAAGTTACATTTTAAACAAATACATATGACGCTTCGAACAAAAATTTAGACGTCATAATCCTCAGACCTCATTTTTGGTGGGAAGAGTTTTCAAATTGCTTGTTTATCATGGATTCTCGTGAGTCACATGACGAGACTTACAGATCCTATAGACATGATAGAGCTGAAGTTAAAAGCAACCAACACAGCCCAATAAATACACACCTCTGGGAAAATTCTGTGGTCTCACTAATTCTTTGAAAAACTCATATGCTGTGGTGACTTGTTCTAAATAATCAGTTCCATCTACATACCAAAACTTTAGTCTTCTACTTTCCTACAATGATACATGTTATAATTGCGTGCAAACAACTATTATAACATATAAATAGATGACTGATAATCCTAAGGCTGTAAAATGCTAGATTCTATACACATCTCACCCTAATTTTTCAGCTTCTGAAGAGTCTTCTAATATGATTTGTGCTCATTTTGTAATTTTCTTCAAACTTCACAGCATTTACTGCTGTAAGCATGTTAAGGATGTTCGCTGGTCATGTTTATGTATTTCTGTCAGATTTTCGGACTTCTCTAGTTTTATCCATTTAAAAGCTTACTAATGTTTTGCCCGGTGACCTCCAATTTTTTTCCATAATTTCATTTTATACATCTTTTGGGCCATTCTGACAAAATTTTGTTCAATTGGTGTTATTTCATCACATTCATTATTGAATAATCATTCCTCATGTTAATCCTATGAAAAATGCAATGGAGTTCAGTTTCCCACCATTTTTAGAAACACTTGTATCTCAAAAATTTCATTGGCAACCTATCAATTTTTTGGGGCTTAGATTACTTCTTTTCCAATTTTTTAACAAAAAATCACATTTAATTGAAATCCTTGTTATTTTAAAATTGACCTGCGAACATCCTTATATTAAGGAGATAAAAATAAAATTTGCCTGCAAGGCCCTAGTTTTTCAAAACTGAAGGTTGGAAGAAAATATTTCGATTTTTTCCTAATGGTTGAATTTTACAACCAACTCTGAACTGTTATTTTCAGATGCCAAGGAACACTACTAATTTATAAACAAAACTACAATAAAATTTTATAGCAATATATTAACACAATATGACATGAAAAGGTGCTAAAATCTCATCTTTCTTAGCAAAAAACATTATCTTTCATGTCAGCTAACTTTTATATTAAGACTGCTTACATAAAAACTTGTAATCATCATTGAACATGCATCAAGAATACTTATTCTGACTACACATTAGTTAACAATGGTTAAATATGCTGCATATGTTACAAACCACATGGTGTTTTCCAGTCTTTTCATCCACCAGGAAACAGTTAAATCCTATCTGTAACTGTGGTCTCCCATAGGAATCTAAATCTCCTGAAATATCAAGTTAATATAATTCATACCAGGTGACAAGCATTATCAAATTATCAAATTCAGTTAAACTTCAATTTGCTTAAACTGCAACAGCTTAAATACCATGGATATTTTGAACCTGTTTTGTTGTACATGGAAACATTTAAACTTTGCTCAAGTTTAAACTTATAAAACTCAAACATACCTCTAGCTTGAAAAGATTCACCAGTACTGTGGGTGTCCAAGCCATTGAAATAAGACTGTTTAGGGAGAAACAATTCACCAAATGTCATGTATGTACAATTTGGTTCATGATATTGACATGATTGATCTGGTTTCCTACAACACAGCTTTAATTTTTTCAAACAGGAAAAAAAGTATTGTTTGGCTTCTTTGAAAACAAGTTTTCTACTGTCAGTCAGGGGACAGACTTGAGTAAGTCTTATTATTTTAGACCTTTTCAAGTCTAGAATTATAGGTATTGTTGAGCAGTTTTGACTTGAACAAGTCTAAAATTGATTCTCTAAGAGAAATTACCATTTTTATGTTTTTTGTTCTTAATGGTTATTTGCAGTTATCCTTCATATTGTATATCATTTAAAAAGAATCATGACTAGTGCCTCGTAATTTAAAACAAAAAGCTATACCAATCTGCAAAAGCAGTTGGTTGATATTGATGATTTTGTTATCTTTGATAACAATCTTAAATTGATTGTACACCTGCAGTCCTAATTTTGCCCCAGTAACCAATAATTTTCTGATAAAAATAGAAAATTAAACTTCCATGTAATTCCAATTAGGTCTGGACGCCCCACCTCTAAATACTGACGCTTGGCTCATTAAAATGGTCAATTTAGCAAATTTTAGACTTATGCAAGTCTAATTAGCCATAAAATTTGGAACACCTGTGCAACAGGAAATAAACATTAGACTTCATCAGGTCTAAAAATTTTAGACTTCAACAGGTCTATGCATACAAAACTAAAAAAATATAAGACTGAAACAAGTCTAAAACTCTACAGACTTGTACCAGTCTGTCACCTGACTGACTGTAAGAAAAAGTCAATAGATTTGATATTTTAAACTCCTGCATTTTCCTCGATGTTGTCAGCAATCACAATTACAATAGTGGCTCAAATATAGATTAAACAGAAAAAGATGTAAATGATTGCAAATAATTATGCATCTCAATTGAAGTAGAATTTTGTATATTTAAATCCTGATATAACACTCCTTCACACTCCAAACAATACTATAAGATACATGAGAAGAATATGTCAAACATCACACAATATACCTTGAGCCTTTTTATTGACTATAAGTCCTTTGTTTTTACCATCACCAACATGTTCAGCAAATGACGTGTCTACTTCATCCTTCTTTTTCTTTTCTATACGGATATGTGTAGTTTTACCCTTCTTTGTTGGTGTCATAACAACCTCTGAAAATTCATTTAAATTTACATAAATACATGTATATTTATAAACAAGATGACAGATAGTGATCCCTTTATGTCGCCACTGTGTGAATGCAGGCAACACAATAAAAGTGACAACAAAAGTCTGAATCGATCAAAGGGAGAGACCAGTAAGGAAAATCTGTATAACATACAACAGAATCAGGGAAACAACCCAACGCAGAACATTTTTGGCAAGCCATCATATTCCTGGTGGGTTATAAGAATTATACAAGATCAGAACAGATTTTGAAATATCAGTAAGTCCACAAACCAGAGGCAAAAAATTTTGAGGAGAGGCTACATTTTTTGGTAAAGGCAATGAAGTACTAGTAAATATATCATAGTTTGACTCACCGACAGTCTAATGGGACTAAATGGGTGCTACTAACAGAGTGGGACATGCATACCCTTCCAGAATACCTGTTTTTAATGGGGTTCACAGTTCACACTATCAAAAATTTAGTTTTTGTATTGTAGCATATATCATACAGTGATACTGTAAATTTTTAGTTTTGTCGTTAGTAATGTTTCTGGTGTTGATTGTCCTTGCAATTGTCTGAATACTAAAGAAATGACAGAAACATTTCAAAAGTATACCTCTTAGTCATGTTGGTATTAGAAGCTTAGAGAAGTAACATGTACCATAGATTCTGAATTTGTTTTTTCTAAGGGTTTGGAAATGATATAAACCAATCACCTACCAATTAGATCTTTCAACATCCTATATGCCTCAACGACCCTGTGATGGATGCCCTTAAATTAGACAGGACATGCTTACCCTTCCAGTGCACTTGATATTATTCTTGGTTTCATGAGAATTCAAACTGAAAATGACTTGGTTTTGAATTGTGTTTTTATTATTCTGTTTTTGTTGTTGTCTAACGTCCCGGTTTTCCTAGATCCTTGTTTTGGGCATGTCTCTGGACTTTGATTTTGTAATAACAATTTGTGAATCTTTTGCTCCCCCAGTATTCTAATTATTTTGTCAGTATAGTCAAACATCTGTCAGTTTAACTGTCAGGATTGACAGTTTTCCAAAACACTGATGCTTCCATGGAAAAATGAACCTCAAACTAACATGTTAATTTTAGATTGTATAACATACCTTCAGGTACTTGATCAGCCATCTCTCTGTTTCTTGAAGTTTTTTTTACTGTAACGAAAAAGAGCAGGTTTTTGCTGGTTTGCCATTTGCAAATTTGTGAACAAACTATCTTGAAAAATTGCATGCCAGTGTAATCATTATTTTTTAATTACTGGTCAATCAGAGATAATCTGCTTAAGTTTTGTATCTGAATGACGATATTTACTGTTATTTGTTAAATATGCATGTACAATTTTTATGTTCCAACATTTAAATTTTACTGTCACTACCATTTTCGTTTCACAATTTACTGAAAAATTATTTCATTATATATTTAAAAGTTTTGATTTAACCGGAAGGCTAATCCGTTAATTGGGTCTAAATGGATAATTATGTTTAATAGAAGCTTGTGTTTTTTATATTTTTCAGGGAATGGGGGTCATTGAGGGTCAAAACATTCAAACCGTGGTGATTTTTGTGACCTGTGCAAGTGAGAGAACAAACATGGGTCATCTTCACATTTTTAACTGTTTTGAGGGTGTGACCCACTGAAAGCGAGAGGGTTGACAGGTATGATATTAAAAGCATGATTTATTCCAACTCTGTCTCTGACAGAAAGCATTTTGACACGGTCAGCTCATTACACTTTACTCTCGATCTGGGTCCCAGATCGGCAAGATCAGCAATTGAATGCAAAACCTATAAAAGGTAGCCTTCTTAATAAAACCATGGCTGTGCAAGTTATGACACTTAGTAATCGGCGTCCTAATTAGCTAAATAAAGCAATCATTCAAGCTGCAAGACACTTGTTCCATCACAATTTTTATGACCGGCGACATTCGATAAGATATTTTCATTAAATTACATAATTTTGATTTCTTTTAATCTCTGTGCATCCTATGCAAGGTATACCTATAACTTTCCAGTCGTTAGGGGTATGTGATTCATTAATTGAGTATTCAAATCTTGATATAAACAAGGTGCGACTTCCCAAATTTTGCACACCTGTTCAGCGCATGTGCAGCGTTGGTTTTGAAGAAAATCGAATGCGGACGGAACAAAGATTTTTCCGGAACCAAAGATGACCCTTTAAATGAGTTTTTTTTTTTAATTTTTAAAACTTTTATCTTGTAGCTTTTAAAATTTAATCTAAGAGCAAAAGGGTGCTAAGAAATCTATTATCTTTGAATGTAGACCGAATTATCTGTCGTTTACAAAGCTACTTTTACAATCTAGGGGGGGGGGGGGGGGAGCCCTCATCTATGTTTATCTTTTACTGATCTGACTTTCAATTTCTATTTTTTATTTTTTTATATTGCTTGGTGATATGGAGGCATTTGTTTTGTTCCTTTCAGTAGCATCAGAAACTACTTTAAACAAACAGAATCGGAAAACTACCATAAATGAAGAGAATGTGATCTACCATTAACAAACACTGGCGGCCACAGACTTAACTTACAATGTAAAAAATTTCAGTGTTTTATTCATGGAAACATATTTGCCGATGTTTTAAAAAGTAAATTGATAGAAAAAATACGAATAACATATTGTAAGTAGGTAAAGTAAGTAAATATTTATTTAAAATAGGAGCATCTTTATAGTAGGGGCAAGAGGGTCTCATCAGTGGCGGATTTAGGGGGCAGTCGGATGGCCCGCCCCCTTAGGTTGACTGTGAAAAATATTCAAAATTTCTATGGTGTTTTCCAGAAAATTGGGTTCCAGACCACCTTTTGAAATGATGGTCACCAACCTGTGAAGTTTGGTTGACATCTGATGAAAGATGTAGGAGAATTGGCGTCCACAAACTTAATTTTACAAAATATTGAATCAAAAAGGGGCACACTGACTCCAACACCGGGGGGGGGGGGGGGGGGNGGTCTGAAAATTGACGGGGGTGTTCTTCCAGTGGTTCAAAACCCTGACCCCTTTCTAGACAAATTTTGACGGATTCCTATACCCCATTCTAGACAAATGTGTACAAGTATAGAACCCTTCTTACATAAAAGGTAGGATTTTTCTTCATGTCAAGTCAATATACAAATTAGATAGTCAAATACTTTGTTAGAATGTAATTATAAGCAACTGATTCTTGCTGAAAGATGCTTTTATGATATATTTATGCAACCAGATATTCTCCTTTACCCCATCATAGACAAGAAAATCTTTCCCCTTCCAAGACAAGGTTAAAAAAATTATACCCCTTTCTAGACACTTTAGCTAAAAATGCAACCCCGTTTGTCGGAACATACCCAGTACCACTTATATAGGCAGTGCCCCTTGGGCTCCAACAATAATTAGCCAATCAATCCGGCGAGACGATTTGCACAACTAGTCATGATGGTCAACAATCCTGTGAAGTTTGGTTGAAATCCGATGCAGGAGAATTGGCGTCCACAAACTTAATTTTGCAAAATTCAAAGTCAAAAAGGGGCATAATTCCCACAAAATTTAGCTGATCAATCCGCGAGACGATATGCACAACTAAGCACGATGGTCAACAATCTTGTGAAGTTTGGTTGAAATCCGATGAAAGATGTAAGAGAAATGGCGTCCACAAACTTTGTGACTGGTGGATTTACGGACTGACGGACGGACGGACGACAGGCGGAAAAGACAAAAAAATGTCTCCCCCTTAAGAGGGGAGACATAATAAAGAAAAACTAAAGCTGGGCGACACAAAGTAGATATCAGATAATTTAAGCTTTGAAACAGAAAATCTTACAGGGATTTACATGAGCAATTTTCATCAAACACCATGAAGAAATAAATTTTTTGCAATTGCCAAAAGTTGATATAAACCTTGCATTATTATACCCGGTCCCGCTTGAAAAGCTGGAGGTAAGGATTGGGTTGTCCGTCCGTCCTTTCGTGCTTCCGTCCGTCCGTTACACCTGATTGTACCCATCTCTTATCCGCTGCCCCTCCTGAACCAGTGAATAGGTTTTTATGAAACTTTAAGACAGTCTTTGTGACATGATGTAGATGTGACCTCCTATTTCAGAATTTGATTTGATTGATTTTTGGGCTTTCTCATAGCAAAACATGGACTTAAGTCATTTCATTATAAGTGAATACCTGTTACTTATCCGCTACGCATTCTGAACCAGGGAATAGATTTTTGTGATTTAATATATATGTGTACCTCCCATTTCAAAATTTGATTTGATTGATTTTTGGGGTTTCTCATAAATTAAAACATGGACCTAGTCATCAGTGGTATTCAACTCTTATCCGGTACTCCTCCAGAACCACTGAATAGATTTTCATGAAACTTTAAGACAATCCTTATGACATAATGTAGATGTGCTCCTTCTATTTCAGGATTTGATTTGATTAAGTTTTGGGGTTTCTCATAGCAAATCATGGATTTAGTCTTGACCTTACAAGTGGGTACTCATCTCTTATCCGCTACTCCTCCAGAACCACTGAATAGATTTCCACTAAACTTTAAGACAGTCTTTGTGACATAATGTAGATGTGCACCTCTTATTTCAAAATTTGATTTGATTAATTTTCAAATGGGGGAGCGGGGGTATATATCAGTGAGCTTTGCTCTAATTTTTTTTTAGTTTGGTTATAGTTTTGCTTCTTCATAGCTGAACTCCATTTGTCGTATACAATTTAATTCTAGACCTTGGTATATCAGCAGTGTTTGTGTACCTTTTTATTATTTTCTTTTATAGTTATCATATCATGTAAAAATTGAGGACTGGATTTTGTGACAATTTTATACATCTCTAATGCCATGGTTGGTAGATTAGAGCGCTCAAGTATATGAACTGGTGTTATCATATATATGAAGCGCAGTGCCCTTTCTATAGTAATTTTCCTATTTTATTGGTGGTCATTTTGGCAAGATGTTTTTTAAATGTTGTCCAGTCCTTTTTAATACAACTAGAATACTGACAAAGTCAGAAAGAGCACCGCCCCTTGTGTGTCCCAGAAACCTGTTTGCGGAATTTACTGGAAATCGGATTTTCCTCAAAAACAAAAGGGGGCTTCCTTTAGTCAAGACCAACCTTGTGTATCAAAATCATTAAAATCCCTGAAGGCAATCTTGAGTTATAGTACGACATACAGCCAATTCTCAAAATATGCATTTTTCATAAAAAAGAGTTTTTTTTTAAAAATCATTTTCGATTTTCTTCAAAAACGAAAGGGAGCTTCCTTTAGTCAAGTGCAACTTTAAGTAAAAAAAAATCATAAAAATCGGTGAAGGCATTCTTGAGTTATCGCTCGCATAGAAAATGCTGACGGACAGACGGACAGACATACAGACAGACGGACAGACGGACGGACAGGCTGATTACTACAGGGCGCCGCCATTTCATGGCGGGACCTTATTAGTTTTCATGTTGCATGTTTTGCATATATTAGCATATAGTTGTTGAAGTTGAGTTTAAAATCGATGTTAAAGCTAAGCACTCTAACTTATTCTTCATAGCTGATGTTGAATTGAGATACGTATTATGTTTGTTTGTTTTGCAATGTTTAACATGCATTTTACAGATCATAAATCATGCTTATAGAAAAAATATCAAATATAAAAGAAAATCTACCCCATTGCGAAACAATGGTAATTCTTCAGCTTTGCCAACCAAAAATGCTAATTTGCATATGTAAATTAGATTTTGTGACATCATTATAATTGGATTCGCGAAAACTCCTGTATGCCTCTGTCTTTGGTGAAAAGAAATCTGGTGTTATAGAGCAAAACTGTAATTGATCTTGGACGGTCGACATACTCGGCTACGTTTTGGAAATCATGTTCATTACATTGATCCTTGACTAGTGGCATTAGTTTGGTGCTGTTATAGCCCTTTTCATAATGTGTTGTTATCTTTTCCTGGATTGGAACTCTCCCATCAACTCGAGGTAAAACACTCTTTGCTTCCGGTTATCACTCGTACGGGTGGCTAACAATACACAACTTAAACCCTGAATACATTTTATTTCTAACAAAATTGGTTCAGTGTCGCAGTAAACAATGACCTAGTAATCTAAATATGTTATGAACTGTGTTCATGATGAACAACACTTGCTTTGTGGGATTGATAACCGGAACTGTTTCATTGTATTTAAATGCCGAAACCGAAGACAGGACCAAATGATGTTTCGAAAAGGCCTATAGCTAGACCTCAATGCTGTCCCGATTATTTCGTATAAATGGCTAAATTGTTACAATTTATTTCCTATCATTTTAGCAATTATTCAATACAAGTCCAACAAGAATTCGTCGTTTTATCATCAGAAAGAGGTTAAAATACTTTTAAGAAATCAACCACATAGTAACTATGCTTAAAACAAGTCTGCAACTGTATTTTAGTAGCTTTCTCCGGTGGAGCGAACGGGAAAACACACCGAGTCGTCTTTTCAAAGTGCTATTCAAAATAACTATCTAGTGGGAAAACTGTCATAACACTTATGAACTTAATTCTGATTCCGCGGCGACGAACTTTAATTCTTATAGTGTCCGTAGGAGATGCGGTCCGACTCTAAGTTTTTAAGTATTTGGTTTGATAAATACATGTAACAAATTCAAGTACTATCCTCCGATGAAGTTTTTTGTTATGTTTTTGCTCATTTTTTTATTTGAAAGAAATTCTCTATTCAACATTGGTAATTTTTAATAATCGTCCTCTAAGGATGCCTTCCATCCATTCATTTGACACAGTTAATGTTACATTTACTCCATATTCTTTCATTGTTTATAATGTATTACATACAGACTGAGTCTATTTTCAAATGCCTGCTTTTATCTCTATATACAGTTAATCTGCACATACCGATAAACTACTCAAGATTGTTTAGATATCATAATCTTTAATTTTTTTTTAAAACTATTATTTCATTTTTTAAAAAGTGGGAATAGAAGAAACTGGACTTTCCAGGAACATAATCAAGGAGAATCTATAATTAACATATATCAAACAAGAAATGTCACTGTCAAAAAGTTATCGTCACATAGTCACTATGTTGAGAAGGAAAAATAATAGAGCATGCGTGTACGATTGTAAAATTTTGCATTAGAAATAGCTTTATACGATTCCGTTAACACAATTTTGAAAACTGAGCATCTTCTTTTGTAGAGTGGAAACCCTACTATTTCAGCCGCTTAATGAAGGTTGTCAAAAGGACAATAGACAAAGCAGATGCAAAACAACCGGGAAAATTGTCAGCAGGTGATAGTCCAACTGACTTGGTAAAGGCATTTCAAAAGAAATTGTGGTTAAACTAATTTTATTGCGCGCCAAACTTCTCCTTCGTATATGTGGTAGTGCTCGGTAGCAACTCAATAATAACTGCTATTGAAAGGCTGTTTGACAGTTAAACGAAATATTCATCCCAGTACTGATTGAAAAATACATCTTGAAGTACGGACCGAAATTTCAAAACTGATATCTATAAAAGAACCTTTTAATGATCGTATGAGACAGATTTTTTCAGAGATAATAAATCATAAATACAAAATGTGATTGGCCATGACTTGGATCGTCGGAAAGACTTAGTGGTATACCATCTGCATTTGATCATGTTAACATCCTTCGATTTTATTTGCCAGTCGACTCGATGATTTACATGATTTATTGTCATGCAACAGACAACCATGTTTGCAATTGTACATTGTCCTATATTTTGTATGATCGTTGGCGATCCCAAATATATGGATTTAAAGAAGATGGATACAGGGTAGGTTGTTCGACATCGAACAAGACTGTGAATTCCACTAAATCCCGTCTTATAGGGACCGCCTTGATCTTACTATGATGTATCATTGTTGAAGACTGATTGGCCACTTCAAGAAGAAAAATATAACAATAAAAGCGTTCTTCCTTTTTCTAAATATTTGGATGCATAGGTAGGATTTTGTCTAATTAAGAAATAATTCACGGGAGCGTGAATATATGGCGATTTTACCACGGGTTGGCCCCTTATGGCAAATATTTTACCCCGAGCGTATGCGAGATTTTCATATAAATGTACAAAAATGTACTATCATTATAAGACATTTGGCTTCCCTATTTTCTGAGCATCAAACCATTATTATACCAGATAAAATTATAACTATATACAATGCCAAAAATATAAGGATTGTAGGTTCCCTGCAAATTCAACCAAAAGAGTGTCCTCTGATCGTTTATATGTTGTATTGTCTATTGATTCCTTTGTCTGGTAATGGATGACAGTGTTACTTTGGTATTTTGCTACAGAAAACTTTGCCATGTGCCACCTTGAACTAACTACTTGTTCATTGTTGAAGGCTTTCGATCAGGATGAAGAACAAAATTGGAAGCAATGTATGTTGTATTGTCTATTGGTTCCTTTGTCTCGTAACGGATGACATTGTGTAAAAGTACATTGCCCGATATCTGTATTCATATTGACGACCAAGCATCCATGGATAAAACAGCAAGAAATAGCGTTGCTGAAAGTAAATTCCACTGATAATTTTGCTATTGGCCGCCTTGAACTTACTACTTGCTCATTGTTGAAGGCTTTCAGGGTGAAGAACCAAAATAAAAGCTATATTACAGTTGCATTGGTTTAACATGCATTTGTAGGGTTTTTGTTCCATCTACGTTTACTCCATATTCCTTGGTTTTTAATTTTTGATAGAGTTTGTGTTTCCTCAGTTATGTTGTTCTGTGATATTTCTCATTTAGGGGCGTCTTGATTGACAATAAAGCATTTGTATTTGCTGAGAAATACATTATGAAAATTGATCAGTTTTACTTGTCAAATTTTCTAAGCATCAAACTCATATTCTGACCATCTGTATAAAGTGGTGTCCTCATCTCCCGATTATTTGCAGGGATCTTGTCCCATGTATATGTTCTATATATTTCTATATTTGTTTTTTTTTTCGATATAGATTTTCTGTAATGCAATGTGAAGTCTGTATAAATGATTACGGGGCACTTGCTGAGTTGACTGTGAGAATACTTGGCAGATAAAATCGGGAGATTTGGGCATTATTATATACAGATGGTCAGAATAAAACTATAATGCAAAGATAAAAAAGCAAGACAAAATGTTTCATTTTCATGACGTATTGTATTAAAAATGTTCAAACATAACTAAAGAACAGAGTAGTACACCTCAGTCAAGGAATCACATTGCACGAGAGATGAAATTTCTCGAAAATAAACAAATAACTGAATAGGAATATGGAGAAAATGTACACGGGACAAAAGTCTACAAAATCATGGTAAACCTGTCTAGCACATGGAAAAACGCTTTTATTGTTGTTCTTCATCTTGAGATCACAGTGAGGCCTTCAACAATGAGCAAACAACCATATAGCACATTATGTTCAAGACGGCACTGGACACAACTTTAAGTGGAATTCACTTGCTAGATGTTGAACAAGGTACATCCATAAGAAAATGACATAACAAGGAGCAAATGCACAAGAGACAAAGTCTCTACAAATACATGATAACATCAAATAATGAAACAACGATGATGCCTTCAGCAGTAAGCTTTGTTCATACCTGATAAGCTCAAGAAGGTCCCTAGCAACGGTTTGAGTGAGTTGCATTACTAGATGTTGAAAGATGCCACATCTATGTCTTTCCTCACTGCATGGATGCGGGATCATCAATAAATGTAAAATTAATTGGAAAATACATGTATGTCTTTTTTTATCCATAGAGAGGGGATCATCAACGTAAATAAAAAGCAGGACAATAGTGCGGTTTATACAGAATAAGGAAGCCAAATGTTCAATATCGATAGTGTATTTATATGAGAAATTCTTCCTTGTAAATATGAAAAGGAAAGGAAATGGGGTAAATGTCAAAGAGACACCATCACATATCCAGGTTAAAACGACCCAAAACAAAGCACCTAGGGGTCACCGTACAGTCTTCAACACAGTGAGGAACCTAACACCATATAGCAAGCCCTAAATGGCCCCAAAAAGGTAGAAAAGTGAATAAATCAATGGAAACAAACAACATCCAGTAACCCGAATGTCAAGAAACTAAAATTTTATATGAAGACAAGGACAAGCCAATGACCAACATATTCCTGACTTGGGACAGGCGCAAAAAATGGGATTAAACTCGTTTTCTTGGATCCGAATGTAGCCGTAGCTGAAAAATACAGAGCGAATCGGAGAATGTTGAATGGTCGAGCAAGTACTTTGCCCGATATATGTATGTTTGTCTCTGCATTAAAGGATAAACAAGAATGGATTTGGCGTACTTTATTCGACATCTAGCAATGAAAATCGGTACTATGGGGCCTTCTCGAACTTACAATTAGGTATGAGTGTTTGCTCAATAATGGATGTCCATGGTGATTTTAAGATAAAGAATAAACAGTAGGGCGTGATTCCTTATGCTGAACATGAAAATGCTTATGTAGGGATTTTTATCTCTGTGTAATTACTCCATCTCCATATTCTTTTAGTGTTAATTATGACATTAACTCTCTCATAAAAAAGTTATGCGGAAATACAAGTATTTGAAGAAACGACTGTTGGAGTATACATATTGATAAAAAAAGAAGAAGAAAAAAAAAACAAACAAACAAACAAACAAACAAACAAACAAAAACCAAAAAACAAAGTCACTGTGGTTAAGCTTCTGCATATCTGCATACATGCATTTCGACAACTTATGTCATCATATCAAAACATTTGGAAATCCATTAACCAATAACATGGTAAGAAGCGTTTTAAAACAAAAACTAACGTTTAGTTTAAGGAAATCTGGAGAAGTTTTATTGATACGCGATTAACGAGAAATATTTGTTGATGATCTCGTTCGCTGTACCAAATTAGTTTTTTTTCTGATCAAAGTGAAGATAATTTGAATTTCAATACCTTGATATTTGGGTTATTGGATGTGGTTTGTTTCCATTGATTTATTCACTTTTTTTTACCTTTTTGGGGTCATTTAGGGCTTGCTATATGGTGTTAGGTTCCTCACTGTGTTGAAGACCGTACGGTGACCCCTAGATGCTTTGTTTTGGGTCGTTTTAATCTCGATATGGGATGTTGTCTCCTTGACATTTACCCCATTTCCTTTCTTTTTTATACGACCATATATAGCCAACTTGGTACAGGGGTATAAGCGACAAATATTTCTCATTTTTGACTCTGCTAATAAATTATGGGAAACTTGTAGTACCAGAATCACAGACCAAGAAGAGTAAATACTAGGATATTGGTAGGGACGCGAGGCTTAAATTTAATTTCTAAAACTTTAAATAATGTTTGGAATGTGCCAATACATTTGTATAAAATTTAAAAAAAAGTCTTTAGATATATAAATCAGTCCGACCTGCCGTTGGGTGTGGGGTTTCGTCACCGTTCATTGAAGACCTTATGGTGGCTTTGAGTTGTTATTACTCCCCTTTGGGTCGTTGTCTCTTTGACACATTCCCTGTTTCCCTTCTTTTTCTATCTAATGTTTAATTTGAAAATAGTTCAGTTTAATTAGATAAAGTCTACACAGACAGTAGTTCCCGGAGCCAAGTTATCTTGTACTATAATGGCTTTAATTCAATATTAAGTATAGAAAATCGTCCTGTTACAGAACAGCTACTCACTTATCTTGGCGCTGTCCTCTTTTATTCCGTTATTGTTGTCTTGGAGATGAGACAATATTTAGTAATATATTGAGCAGTCAAGAAGGTTATTTTCTAGGAAAAAAGTAAATAAGTCATCAGAAGGTATATTTCTGATGAGACAATAAGGATGAAATAGATATGACAAGGACTGTAAAAGGAAAATCGTCAATCTAAAACGACTAATCCTAGAACAATGGTATCACCGGAAAAACAAAGAAACACAAAGAGTACGACACAGAAAAGAAACAATGAAGACAAACACACATACTAAGATGAACAACATGATCCCAATAAAAAAACCATGGGTGAGATCATGTGCACCGGTAGAGTAAGCATCTCCTGCTGCGTTGAACTTGTCAAATCCAGTGATGAGGCTAAATCCGGTATAAGATACGACAATTAAGCTTTTGAAGGAAAGATCCTTTGTCATCTTGGAAACAGATATCCCATAACGGTCCACAAGATTGTGTTGTCGACCGCAAAATTTTTTCAGTGATGGCTTCAAGTTATAGGTAGCATACCCTTGTCAAAATAACATATTTGTGAGCAATCGGGCCTTATCAAGGATGTCACTATATCGACCACAGGCCCTTGAGTAGCGAGTGAGATTAGAGATGAAAACCAAATATGCCGGCGCTGTTGGGATGTTACTACAAAGGAAAGGGAAGTTGACAATTAGAAAAGTTAATTCATCACATTTTTCATAGAGCTTAATTTGAAGACAACCTCTGTTGTCAATTTCAAGATGAACGTCAAGGTCAATGAATGAGGCCGATGTGGAAGTGTCTGTAGTATCCTTAATTTCTATTTCTTTTGGATAGACCAGATACAGAAAATCACCAAAGTGAGGGTTCTTTCGTGACCAAATATCATCTTTATAAAGGAAGCCTAAAATTTCAAAACGTAGAGCGAATTCAAACACAATGGCAGATCTCTTTTGTAGGGATGTATATTTTTATATCCATTCCATTTATCGGACTGGCTCCAAGTGTGATATAACACGAGGGATTAGATAAGGCATAACCATATGGAATCATCTGTAAAAACCACGACACAGACAGAATACACGCGCTCCATAGAATTACCGTTCTCAAAGTAGGTGGTTCCGACTGACACACCTATAGGCAGCCCAGTGAAGTCCAAATTTACGAAGAAAGAACACGGAAACAATATCTTGGTCCTTTGGGAGCACTTCAAGAATGAATATTCAAACTCCATAAGCTTCTACGAATTTCAGTGTCATAGAATAAATCAGGTTTGTTTGACAAAACGTTTTGATTTTTTAAAACATTTCCTATGACCAACTCATGCATAGCTTGGTTACGATAAGCATATACTAAGTATACAATGCTATATATTTGAGATCTAAATAGTATGCTATTTATATTGGTACTTGGTATATAATACTAAATTACTAATTACTGCGCAATCTTATAAATCTAATCTTTAGAGTTGTAATCTACAAACACGCATACCATTATCCATTTTAAGGTAGATGGAAGCTGAAAGTAATTTAAGATAGTATTTTGTATTTCTAGGTATTTTGTACTTCTTCTCTCATATGTTTCAAAATTAGAACGAAAATGATATGTCTCAGATCGTCTTTTTCTGTCAGAAATCTTTGAAAACAAAACCAAAATAATTGCTTTTCAGCAACATGTGAAAAGAACATTTATGGACATACAACTTGATGCTTATTGTTTAGATGTAATATCAAATAAATATAGTGTACAGTAGAGTACATTAATACATTTTAGAATATCTACAAATATAAGATGCGCTCCTAATATTTCCATTTTGTCCCTTAGTTTTCGGAATTTAAGGTTTTCCAAAATCTGATGCGATAAACAATATATATAGGTAGTAAAGATATTTGCACAGTTATAACTATTTATATGCGTCCGATAGGGCATTTGAAGGGGGCATAAGATATAAAACGTATAAATCAAAAACATTTGTATTAAATTGTTATGAAATTATATAGTGAAACTTTTTATCAGGTAATTGATAGAAACTAATAACACTTCAATGCACAAAACTAGAAAAAAAATGTGAGCAAAACTCACTAAAATACATACCCTCCGCTCCCCATTTGATTCTAGAAATAAACTAAGAGGTTCAAATGAGTCTGTATCGCTCACCCGGTGACTGATTTTATTCACTGTCACCAAGAGACCATCAATTATTATCTTACTATACATATGTTCACCAGATGTTAGAGTTTCTGAGAGAATATTCAAACATTGTTGCTATCTTGGATGAGGTAGAATCATAAAAGTCACAAGCTTTGCAGGAAACCACCCAAGGACTATTGTGACCAAGTTTTGGTTTTGATTGGCTCAAGTTGTTTCAAAGAAAAAGATCTTTGAATGCATTTCCCATAGGGTCACTATGTTAAACTATGTTTCCCCCTGGCGGCCATCTTGGATGAGGTACACAAATAAAAATCGCAAACTTTGATTGATTGATTGATTATTTAGAGTTTAACGTCCAATGAGCAATATTTCAGCTATATCAGGACGAGAACAAGTTAATCAATGCAAAAATTTGCAAGTAAAAGAAGAAAGAAATAAAGGTGGAAGGGACAACCGGGGTAACGACTTTTGATTGCCACTGGAAAATGGGAGAAATGGGTAGGGGCAGGAAATTTAGCCTTCCATACGACACCCAGTGCGTCTGCTCTCTTTAGAGAAATATAGAAGGGGTCTTTATACTGCTTGGAGTGTGGCGTTTCTCCAAACAGTTTGGCTACAATGGTTCGCGGTCAGGCTTTCCGTATTATGACCTGACTACCCCGCATAGACAGGGCATTCCCCTATCCACCAACTGGGGACGCGCCCGGCAGCTCTGTAGCCGGAGCCCCTGAAAACCGATCCAGGTGCCGGGCGCAAACTTTGAAGGGGATCAACAATGGACTATTGTGACCAAGTTTGGTACCGATTGGCTCAGTAATTTCAGAGAAGAAGATCTTTGAATGCATTTCAAATAGGGTCCTTATGTTACTCTATGGTCCTTCCTGGCGGCCATCTTGGATGAGGCACGCAAATAAAAATCACATACTTTAAAGGGGAACAACAAAGGAATATTGTGACCAAGTTTGATTCTGATTGGCTCAGTAGTTGATTGGCCAAGTAGTTTCAGAGAACAAGATCTTTGAATGCATTTCACGTAGAGTCCTTATGTTAAACTGTGCCTCGCTGGCGGCCATTTTGGACGAGGTAAGCACATAAAAATCACAAACATTGAAGGGTATCACCAATGGACTATTGTGACCAAGTTTGATTTCAATTGGTTTCAGAGGAAATGATCTCTGAAAGCATTTCCCGTAGGGTCCCTTTGTTAACCTATGTTCCCGCCGGCGGCCATCTTGGATGTGATGCGATCCTGCTGGACATATGTAGAAATTGTAGTCCTTTATAAGCTTAACACTTTTGCAATTCAAACTTAACCTCTATCTCAAATAGTTTTTGAAATAAAAGTAAACACGTAAAAAAATCGTGAAAATTCGAAGAAAATATATAAGACAAAAAGTAACAAAAAACAAAAACAAAACAAAAAAAAAGAAAACCCGGAAATTTTGTAAAGGGCAATAATTCCCAGACGAGTTATCAGATTTTCTCCAAAATTACAGGGTGGGTAGATCTCATCAGGCTGATCATTTTTATCCCCATGTCAGATTATTGATATCTGTAACGGTTTTCGAGTTATTTGCAAAAAACAGTAATTTACCCCTATGTTCTATTTTTAGTAACAGCAGCCATGTTGTTTGGTCTATGGATGTAAAAATCACAAACTTGAAAGTGCGTACCCTGGTGATGATTCAAGCCAAGTTTGATAAATATTGGCTTGGTGGTTTCAGAGGAGGAGATATTTAGATAAAAGATAACGGACGGACGACGGACGCCGAGTGATGGCAAAAGCTCATATGGCATTTAGCCTGGTGAGCTAAAAATCCAGAAAAATAATATAGATGATACACAATGGCAATATGTACTGAACATTCTGTGAAAGTTGCATTGAATTCCAATGAGTGGTCGTGGAGGAGTTTTCACCATAAAGTGCGAACCCTATGGCGGACGGAATAATAAAAGAACGGACGAACGGAAACCATGATCACTATATACCACCCGCTAAAGCGGGGGATAATAAGAAAATAATATTCCCTCCTTAACACAGAACAAAGTATGAAATGTTAGATGAAATAGTTGACTAAAACTATGATATTTGCACAGGTAAATCATTTTACATAAAACATAAGACAAGGATTTATAATCACAAAGGCACAAATGATATAAAAACAAAAGTGTAACTATGAATGTCATATTTGATTCCTTTTACTGTCCCTTCTCCTTGATCATCTTAATCTCTTCCATAGCCATTTTTGGTTATCAGACTCCACACATGATGTAAGATGAACCTTTCTTGTTTGCATATCTGTTAGACAAAGATTGCTGCCTCTCAATCGAATTGTATTATCCTTAAAAAGATTAACAACACAGTCAATGTTTTTAACATGCAGTAAACATAATCATGTTAAGGTCTCTAACTCCTATCTCCAAATTCCTGTATTTTACATTTTACTCGGTCCTTAAAAATTTGCAATTATCTTCACATTATTGGTCTGAGTCGTTCATCTTTGTGTGTATGTGTGTCTTCATTTTTCTTTTCTGTTGTGTCTCTGTTTCTTTGTTGTCTCCGATGTTGCCATTGTCCTTGGATTACTCGTTTTGGATTGACGGTTCGACTCTCACTTACTTGATCTGAACGGTAATCTTTAGGACATTAATGTTATTTCTTCTACTCTCACATATATTCTATAGGGGATTTTTATATCACTACATATAGCTACATGAAAAAAATATATTTTGATCTGTACTGAAAAGACACATGTTGTCGACGTGGCCATATGCAGTTTGTAACTGAATTCACAGTAACTTCGGTCTTTTGTTATTTATTACCATTAGGCCGATGCATCTGCTGGTGTACTGTTAGTTTACGAGGGTATTCACCAACTCAGTGGCCAGTGCTTCGGCTTTTGCTCGAAAACCGATTTGATTTGGAAACTTGCAATATCTAAATTAAAGAAAATTTGGTTTAAAACTAAGGAGTATCCCCCTTAGCTCTGTCCTTTGCAGATTGGTTTTTCTATTAAAATGCTATTGGTAATTTGTTTGTTGATTTTACATTTATTTTCATAGATTTCAAAACGTTTTGATTTGATCTGCACTAAATAAACATATCTTGCCTGAATGGCCATAAACAGAGAGCAAATTAACATTAACTTCGGTATTGATTTATTTCGAGTTGATATAAGGTGGTAAAGATTGCGCCCTTTCTACCGGATTGGGCTAACACTATCCGTGTCCCTTGATAATTAAGAAATTGGATAGAAATGGTGCAACAAACTTTGATAAATTCAAAATAGCAGTGAAGTGATATGGAGTAAATGCAAATGAGACAAGTCGCTACAAATACTTGGTAAAACTAAGCAATGGAACAACGCTTTAATTGTTATTCTTCCTCTTGAAGTCACTAAAGAGCTTTACTCATACCTCATAGGAAGTTCAAGACAACCCCTTCCACCTGTTTGAGCGGAATTCCTTGCTAATTGTCGAGGAGCAACGATACATCGATGGTTTTACCCTTTGATACTGCGATGCGGAATGACAAGTATGAGCATATATTTGCATTCAGATACTTATTTTGTCATTTAAAATGCACTTAAAGTACCTAGTCATGACATCCACCATCTGACAACCGTCAAGTACATTCTAATGATTAAAAGGATCAACCAAATGCTCTTCAAATAAATATTAATACGTCAAATTATTTAC
Source organism: Modiolus philippinarum (assembly GCA_002080025.1). NCBI lineage: Eukaryota > Metazoa > Mollusca > Bivalvia > Mytilida > Modiolidae > Modiolus > Modiolus philippinarum. The sequence goes on along the minus strand of MJUU01048244.1, from coordinate 6,171 downwards.
CAATTATTACCAGTAAATAGCCTTTTATCAAAGCATAAAGTAACAGATTGTTATCTTTATGCAATAAATGACCTTCACAGCGAAAAACAATTAACCCCAAGGTCCGATTTTAAAGAAATGTCAGGTGCATCAAACCTACGTTTCAAGTAAACAAATACACAATTTAAAAGTTAGTGGAGCGATAACAGCTGTATATTTCATAATAAATGTAAAAAAAACTGTATTGAGGAAAATATTGACAGGTGAATAAGTTCGATTTAGAATTACGCTAAAACAGTATAACGTGAATTTTCCCAGACGACTGTCAAAATGCAGTTTATAGGCGAGGCGTAGTGGAGTCTATGAACAGATATTTTTACCGCCATATAAAAACTGTCGTCTACGGACATTCAAATAAGGGACTGTTATTGAGATTCTAATGCAATCAAACAAGTTCATGTCTTATTTGTATTTGAAGTGATTTTAGATATATAAGGAACCAGAGAAGCCATGGAACATTCTTTGTCCGAGGAGTGTAAATAGTGTAAATGATGGTCAGTTTAACCAATCAAATGATCTATTACATAAATGTTGCATTAAAATTTTAAATAGATAAATACAGAAATACCAAAGTTGTATAATAAACGGCAAATGTCTGTAATGCTGTTCACGTATTTCAAGGGTGAAATAGTATTCTATGCACAAAACGTTTGAACCTATTGTAATACATGTTTCATGTTTTCATGTCAATATTTCTATGATTTTTTATTAGCTCACCTGGCCTAAAAGGCCATGTGAGCTTTTGCCATCACTTTGCGTGTGTTCGTCCGTCCGTCGTCCGTCAAAAATTTCAAAAATCGTCTCCTCCGTAACTGCTGGGCCCATTGTAACCACACTTGGCCAGAATCATCAGCAGAGTATGTACTTTCAAAATTGTGCTCGATTAGTCGGCTGGTCAAACAACATGGCCGCCATTACTAAAAATAGAACATAGGGGTAGATTGCACTCGAAAACCGTTACAGATATAAAAAATCTCAAAGTGGATTAAAATGATCAGCATGATGAGATCTACCTACCGTGCAATTTTGAAGAAAATCTGAGAGCCAGTTATAGCCCTTTTCTCCGTAAAATTAAAAAAAAAATTGTCAGATTTCAATAAAATTTGGTTTCGAAATAGATATTGATGTTGCGACTTCAAAACCAGTGTTGAAAATTGTTCGTTGACCGCCATTTTCAAAATGGCGCCAAAAAAGGCGGGGAAATTCAACATTGTCCAATTTCAGTGAAATTTGGTGTCCAGATAGGGATTGATGTCGCAACTTCAAAACCGATGTAAAAAATTGTTCGTTCACCGCCATTTTAAAAATGTCCACCAAAAAAGGCGGGGAAATTCAACATTGTCCAGTTTCAATGAAATTTGGTTTCTAAGTGGATATTGATGTTGCTACTTCAAAATCAGTGTTGAAAATTGTTTGTTGACTGCCATTTCGAATGGCGGCCAAAAAGGCGGAAAACTCAACATTGATCGATTAATGAGATTTGGTTTCCAATAGCTATTAATGTAGCAACTTCCAAACTGATGTTTGCTGACCGTCATTTTCAAAATGGCTGCCAAAAAGGCTGGAGAATTCAACATTGTCAGATTTCAATGAAATTTGGTTTCCAAATAGATATTGATGTCGTAACTTAAAGTTATAGTGTTGAAAACATTGTCGTTGGCCGCCATTTACAAAATGATGTCTCGACTTCAAAACTGGTGTCGAAAGTGGTCCTTATCAAGAACGTTTTTCGTTAAAAAAGCCCAACAAAGAAATATAGTAAAACATGATCAGACTATAAATACAGTTCAAGGTATTGGTGGTCTTTGAGCTACAAAAATTGAGAGACTGAAGCTCAACTGTTAGCTTGATTGTGGCAACTGATAGCCAGGTGAGCGATAGAGGGTCCTAGGAGCCTCTGGTTGTGTTTTATATTCTATTCTTCCTTTTCATTACAATCCTTTGGTGGCTTTTCACATTACTATTTTTGAATTTGGACACTTGACTTTGTTGAATTTTTTTCAGCTTTAATACAACATTTCTTCATTCCGAGTTCACACTGTGAGTGCCTTGGTTTTGAATGTTGTTTTTTTATATCTGTGCTTCGTAGATGTCTAATGTCATGTTTTCAGTGTTCTCCTTTTGGCAATGTTTTTCAATATACTACTCGTTTGTTTCTTCGGTATTCTACTACCGTTGTTCCAAGAAAATGTTTTTTAGTAAAAATCCGTTAAGTAACATAGGTAGAAGGAAAGGAACATTCTTCAACTGATTGTTTTTTTTTTTTGTAAACACAAAAGAAACTACAAACTATTCAAATTACATAAATAACTATGTTTAATTGCAATTATATATTAAACTTAAACTATTATAACTTGTTTAAAATGAAAAAAAAAATCCTAGAAAAAGGTGATCTGCTGATCACAAAAGATACCCCCGCCCCAAAGGCAATCCTAGTAGTTGCAGTAATAATCCAAAATATTAAAATTTTCCTTCAAAACAAACTGAAGAAGCCATAAAATTAACAGATTTTGCTTAAATCAAGGGCAATAACTCTGGAACACAACATCCGATCGGTCAAAATCGAACTTGACCTGTATTTAATGAATAGAAACATAATCCCAAAATATCAAAACTTTCCTTCAAAGCAAACTGAAGTTATCATCCGTAAACCATAAAATTTACAGATTTTGCCTAAATCAAGGGCAATAACTCTGCAACGAAAAATCTGATCACGGTCAAAATCGAACTTGACCTGTATTTAATTAATAGAAACATAATCCCAAAATATTAAAACTTTCCTGCAAAGCAAACTCAAGTTATCATCCGGAAACGAAAGTGTGACGGACCGACGGACGGACGGACAAGAGGAATCCTATATACCCCCACCTTCTAAGGTGGGGGTATAAAATATTCCTTGAAAATTCCAATGTGTATTTTGCGGCAAAGCAGATAGGAGCTTACTCGAAACTTTTAATTTTCATATGACAGTGGTTCAAATCTATCAAATATGCATAGAAATCGTCATTCGACCAGTTTGTGTTAGATGTGTTCTTTATGGATAAAATTTGTGGACTGAACTTGTAGCATTCAATTCTGGTGAAAGATTGGTGATTTGAGGTTTACACTTCTAAAATGAAAAAATCTCAGACAATTGCCTAAATTTATTAATTTTACAGAACTGCTAAACAGTTGACAAAGCAGAGAACGTGCTTAACAAATAGATATCACTTAAATCCCAGTCAATCGAAAAAACATAATTGAATCGTTTGGTCGACTGCCAGAGCATAATTTCCTTCATTTGCCATATTTCATTCCTATATACATGTAATACTTACGTGTAAATAATCCCATTGAATTAATTCGTCATGCTTACAATGAACTATGACAGGTTCAGTTTGATCCTTTGTAGTTATACAAAATACAGAATGACGAAACTCGTAATCGTTCGACCATTCCCAGAACTGAAAAATAGCTATCATTTTGAAAGAAGTGCTGATATAGATATATATTTATAGATCTATTATGATTAGAGGTGGTCGGAGTGTGCATATGCATAAATTATATTCACAGTTACTTTGGTATTTTGTTATTTATCGAACTTGCTTCTTTTTTGCTTTGCAAAACCGTAATTTTGTCAGAATTAAACAATTTACTCACCACATAAAACGATACGCGTTTCCAACTAACACAAACGTGGAATAGGTGGTAGATTACAACCTTACTTATATGTTCTAGCTCTTAAGGACACGCGTTTTGTTCTTATCAATTGATTAACATTTTTTATCCAGTGGAGTTATCTCTGCAAGTGTGTTATAGGTAATGATGTTGACAAAATTATATGCAAATTTCGGATTACGAGAGAAAAGCTACTCTTACACAAAATTCAAATTATCACTCTGCCAAACCTCTCAAATTTATTTGTTTTCTCAGCGTTGTATGTTTTATGCAGGAGAAGATTTTTTGCCACAACAGAAAGGCAAATACAAAATTAAATAAGTTGGATGATAAGCTGTGAATTCCTATACACAATTGTTATTCTATATTTTTCCATACTAGGCTGTTTCTAAAACACAAAAAACCGCCACATATTTTGATTTCCTTCAAAGTTGAAATTTTTGTTTTACTAAAAATACAGGAAAAAAGAGAAACCCAAAAAGTTATAATTACATTACTGACGTCATAATTTTGAAAATGAATAGAAGATTTCTCTTCCAATTTATCAAGTAGGAGAAAGGAATAAAGTGGTTTAAATTAGCAGCATTCACGGTCTTTGCATTTGATTCGAATAAAAGAGATGACGCTCACTTTTTTTATATTGTCAGGTTAAATGCTGTAAGGAATAATTATCTTATTTATGAAAACAAATAACAAGTAAGGACCTCATAGTACATGTAAAAGTAGTACTTTTTCTCTAATTCTTATGTTCAAAGCATGGAAGATCGAAGTATTCTCCAACATGTGGCTTAATTGATCTCGCGATTTCATTGGATATTGAAAAGGTCACGAACTTTTCTTCGAATAGCAAAATATACCTTAAATAAATATTTTTCGATTATAAGTCAATGTAAAAAGTATTTACTCAAAGTATACATTGTTTATTTATCTCGAATCACATGGATTTGATGTTGCTGATTTTCATGCAATGTAAATTTCATTTCCGGTGACGTCGCAGTATTGACTGTAGAGGCCAACGACGGGGTACAAACTAAAACACATGAATTTGTCATTAATTTTAGAAATAGAATCGATCATTTGCAAGTCATTGATTATCATAGTTCTACTGTCTCAAGGGTTAAACATAAAAATTCTCACTAAAGCTCGAACTTTTAAAGTTTATCCCTTTCGACAGTAGAACTATGATAATCAATGATCAGAATTGAAAAGATTGATGCTTTATTTCCATCACGTTAACCTTTCTTATTTGATATACATTTTTCTTTGGAGTTTTCCTTCTACCTTTATTTCTTTCTTCTTTTACTTACAATTTGTCTTGAATTGATTAACTTGTTCTCGTCCTGATATAGCTGAAATATTGCTCATTGGACGTTAAACTCTAACTAATCAATCAATCAATCTTTGGAGTTTTACTGCTGCTGATGCCACTGGCTCTTAAAGTTTGGCTTACAGCGTTATAAATAACTAAATATTGAAGTTCCTGTAATTATAGTTTCTGCAAATGACAATTTCGACCATTTATGTCTTTTCAGTACAGTTCAATCAAAACAATTAGAGGGCAGTACACAAAAAATGCATAAGGGCTGATAGATTAAATTACCAATGTTATGAAAATGGAAAACCAAAATATATTTTGTTTCATTACACTCAATTGCACAGCAGTGTAGCACTTAATAAATCGTAACAATTCACGTAATTGAAAGTTAACTTTGACATCGTTGAAACGTAACGAGCGTTCTCATTGGTTCTTTCAAATGACTAAATACCGGGAATTTAAATTCTGCATATTCGCATTTCGACATCCTATGTCTCTTCAGTGCAGATAAAATCTAAACGTTTGGAAGACCATTAACTCAAAGATGTTTAAAAACTGATAGAGAACAAATAACCAATATGATCTAAATGTAAAGCCAAAATCAGCTAAGGACAGAGCTTTGCATGAGGGAGATACTCCTTAGTTTTTAACAAAATTTACAAAAAATCAGATATTTCAATTAGATTCGGTTTTCGGGTCAGGACCGAAGTACTGACTACTGGGCTGGTGAATACCCTCGGGGACTTACAGTCCACCAGCAGTGGCATAGACCCAGTGGTAACAAATGACTACTGGACAATTACTTTGATGTTGTAAATACCGATGTAGAAATTATCTATGAAAACTCGTTTGCTGTAGAATGAAGACAATGCCATATAAATTATTTTTAGTCACATTGACTATTTAAGAACTGGAATAAGAACAGATGGTTAATGTATAGAATAAAAATTGACCAACTATATCTCTCGCTGAGATTATCATTTAATTCAGGGGTTATTCATTTTTGAATGGGGGATCCCTTGGGTCCATTTTCCTCTTGCTTTGTATTCCAAATTAAGATTAAAATCAATACAAATAAAACGTACATGGGATTTTTATCGTTTTTTTTTCAATCAAGACGTGTCGTAAATTTCCTGGGCAAAATTTTCGGGCTCCTCTCA